>JARFOD010118223.1:0-14777 GCA_031763545.1 Mopalia muscosa | reverse complement strand
CTATGTCCCGCTAGGGTGCGCTTTATCATCAATCAGCGCTGGGTTGGTCACAATGCCGTTGAGACTGGGTAATGGTTTGTTTCATACTTCTACTTGATAGACTTCTGGTTATACTTAACATGTACCATCACGCCTAATCCTCACATAATAAGTGTATATATCTCTGACATTGTAGATAATCATTGCGGATATGTGACGATGATAAATTGGAAACTGTAACACTTTTTAAATGCAATAATGTGTTTATAGCCATACATAAACACAATGTTTAAATAAGTTAAACACTTTGTTTAAAACCCGAAACAATATGTTTAAGTCCATTAAACACAATGTGTATAATTTTTAAACATTATTTTGTGTTTAACATCTAATCACAATAGTGCATTTATGGGTCGGTAACACTTTTTAAACGGCAGATAGTGTTTATTTGCCTCTGAAATAAACCCTTAGTTAGGTTCACATGACAATACCACAAGTTAAACCACACCTTATAGCTAAGACAAGACTTAGTAGTTGTGCTATAATAATTACAGATTTATTATCTATAAACCCACCCTTATATTGTGCACATTCGAATTCAAGAACGTCATCTGAACAAATGCTATATTTAGTGTGAAAGGGATACTAGTTTTATGTCCTTCTATACATATCAACAAGATAATAACAAAATAAAGGGTGCAATCATACAAAGCTAAAAAAACAACACAATTAGATGAATTTGCCCATGCGAAAGATAAATAAATAAACACTAACATTAGCTAAAATGACTAAATTTTATTGGAAATAAATTGCATTGCCAATGTCAATAGAGTACTATACCCCTTTTTTCAGTGAAGTTACAGAAAGATAAAAACCAAGAGTAAAGAGACAAGCGAAGCTATACAATTGTATTTGTCTAAGAACATAAATATGTCTATAAGTATTTTTAAAGCAATTTCTTGTTAAATTGACTTAAATGACAAGCTCTGTTTTCAAATCATATATTGGTCCACTATATTCTCTCGGATAGGTTCTCGGCAGATTATTCCTATCGTATAGTTTTAACATTGTAATCAATCAGAGCTATTTTGTTGTAGCTGTGATGTCAATATAAATACATTAAAATTTCCTTGTAACTGCTTTGATTAATTTAAAAAAAAAAGAGCTAGTTCAAAAACTTGAATGGAGTATGAAAATAAAACTTTCTGGAAACGAAAAACGCTCAGAAAAATGGGAAGGGTTACCAAAGTGATAACTTCTTTATGGAGAAGACTGGTTAACATTGTTCAAATTCTAGCACAACCTGTGTCAGATTCACACATGGCGTGCTTCTGTTAAGAAAAATCCTGTCTACTCGCCACTCATGTATGAATTTCTGACAAGAGCATTTCTCCCTGGCTATATGCATGGCACATACTTGCATCTAAAGCACCTGGTCCTGTCACAACAAAGACATGATAATTAAATTATCTGGTCAAATTACTGTTAGATATTTCTGTGTAAGTATTAAACATATCCCACTAGATTACAATTTAAGATTTGTAAGATATGATTCAGCCAGTTCCAGTAGAAAGCAACAATACCTACAGAAATATTATAATAAAGGCTAATTCCATTATTTTATTTTTCTGTATTATTTATTTCAAATCAAGCATATTAAAATAAACCAAAAATAAATGGAAAAAATATGGTTACCTTATCGTTACTCCAGCCTCGGTTATATTACAGACTTCATAGTGCTCCACTTAAATTGACAAGGATACAGTTTTCTGTACATTGCATTGGCTTTGTCTGAATAATTGCGCTGTGTGTATAAAGACTCGCCATCGAAGATGTCCTGAGCAAAAGGTCTATGCACCTTAGTAATGTCTCGGTTAAGTACCTGGAATTTCTAACATTATTATTCCTTGTCATCAGGTTACAGGCTGTAACATATATAAAAAAGCATATGTAAGTGCTAACACCAGATTAAATCGCTAATACTAGGTTAGAGATAGACCTTAAACATGACGTGACTTCATCTTTTAGCGGATTAAATTTAATAGCGTTCAGAGGAACCAGCCACGGGACCTAATATATATGGAACCAAGAGTAAACGTTATGTTTGTATAGAAGATCTAAATACATAACAGTAGGTAGAATAAACATACTGTTTAACATCTAAACGTTTTATTAAACATAACAGATGAAAAGTAAACACTTTAACACAACAATAAAGATATTAAGCGTCAACGGGATTTACAGTGCTGAGAAAAGGAAAGACACCGAAAATGTGTTGTATATGGTCAAAACAGTCGTTTGGTAGGGATTATATTTACAGACCATATCAACTGATGCCACAATGTCCTCGTTTGTTTTAAGCGATATATTATGGCTGGCTAGCCACGTCATGGGATCCTCGATACACCACAGGATTTAGCCATGTTTTGGGGGGGATCTTACATTCCGTCTAGTTTAAGCATCAATAGAAAGCCAAAAATACGCCAATTCCCCTGTTCATTCCTACAGCAGGACAAATTTATAACATATAATAAAGACTGGTATAGACAGCATGACGACAAAATTTTAACAATGTACCCGGAAGTTGAGTAGAATGAACTTGCATAACCTAATCCTTAAATCACACCGAAGGTCACCTCATTCTTTATTTAATTTCGTTAAGTATGTTTGTGCGAAGTTTCTGACAACTGAGAGCGAAAACACACTTTGGATAGTCTAAAGAAATATTGTGATTGAGCTGAACACTGAAACAGGCAAAAAAGGGTTAAAATCGTCTATAATTTGATTAACGACAACATGTTTCTTCAAAACACATCATTCTACTTGCGGGGTCTTTCCAGCTAGAATGTTCTTTATGTATTTTTGATATCAACATCATGAAGATCTACAAAAAATCGTTTTGCCGATCAATAATTTAATTGATTACTCCTTGACAATGTGATTAAATGATTTCAGATAGTTCGCTAGCTGAAACATTAGGGATTCTTTGACAATTTGACATTGATCCAGGAGCGAGACTCCTATAACCTGTGTGTGTGTTTTTTTTTATAGATAATTCAGCATGTTTATTCTCCTCACATAAAATACTTTGTATTTTATTCTTTCGGGATGTTATAATTCTTTAAGAATAATTCTTCATTTGAATTTGTTTTGTTTCAACAGATATTTTTGTAAACCATAACGTTTGTGACATTCTTCGATACAAATGGCTTGTATTGATCTGTTTTCGATAAAGGTCTGGCTTTTAGTCTCAGACAAATGGACGTCTGAGAACCAAAAAGTCATAATTCTGTCTCGACAAATTGAACTTTAAAAGTGAGGGTAATGGTGAAGATCTACTTCCAATTGCTATCTCTGTGTTTCGTGTGTCGTCTGTGATAATGTGGAATCATATGTACTGCTTTATCGTGTAGACTGATTATCCTGTGAGCTCTTGGCGAGTTTAAAAGAGAACGTCTGTTAAGTATTTGGTCCGTTTTGGTCATTTGTGATATTGAATTAAGCGGATTGTGTTCAATTATTACAAACGATTATGTTCCAATGAATAATTGTTGTGTCTTTTAGAAAGTGAAGATTAACAGCATTTTCGTTAGTTTGGGATAACTCTTTCTTAATTTGAACAATTTTCTGAACTAGAATCTGTTCAAATTAGGAACCTGTTATCCCAAAATAACGAAAATACGATTATTTTTCAGTTAATAGATATGACGCTAATTGGTGCTGGTGTGTAAACTCGGAAGTTGTGACATAGTCGTATGGGGATTACACAATATCCTCCTCCCCAGACGCCTACGTCGTCAAGTTTCTGACCAATCAAATGGGTTACAATTTTCACTATTTTAAATTGATTTGTATCGAATTGTAAATTATTGAAAACAAAAAGCATTTCATCTGTTGGAAGCCTGTTTCTAAAATGTGATTGTCAGATGAAAATAAGATTTTAATAATGCTTGTGGATTTTTAAGACATATTTTCATGAAAGGGAAATCGATGTGTTCATTTATATCGAATTCCAGTTAATTTTAGAAGCTGCTGGTTCTAAACTCGGGAAAACCCACTACTTCAAAAGGATAAATATGTACATGAGATCTCGGTGTTCCGAATCAATTCGCAGCAAATCACTGATAGATCTATATTATTACATATTATATGTGTGCTTAAATGTAATGATAGATTTATACCCAATTTATTAATTTTATATCATCGAGGACCGTTATTTGTCTCCTAAATTTCAACTGAAATTCGATCAGTCTTATTTTGTCCAGTCAGAGTTGATCGCGTCGATCAGAGTTGATAAAATTTCACAAAACGTAAATTCACAAAGTTATCTGCAAATACATCATAAGACGCATTTTTTTTAAAGAAATTTTCCTTAAGACATAAGTGATATTTCGAACTTAGTTTGCATGGTTTTACAGTGGTTTCCTCAATACAAAGTCGCAGAGGGTTGGAAGGGAGCTTCCTGTTGCCCTAATTCTTATAGGGTTAAGGTACAGCATGAATCCGATCTGTTTGTGATGTCGTTGTATTAGGTCTTGTGATTGATCGTTGTCAGTGGCATCAAGGATGGTTTCCTTTACCCATTGAATGTATGCCTGTCTTGAGAGTGAAACAACTTTAAGGACGCCATTAAATCCAAATCGAACAACCAAATTAATATAAAGTTAGCAAAGCATCATCACATAGCTAGTCACCAAACAACTTTAAATTTGACCTTTTACTGTAAAAGCTATAAAACGTGCTCTTTGTGCTTTTTCACAAGTCTTGCCAAGCACTAGTAGCCTACAAAGACATGACGACTGAGATGGATTTTCAACTTCTGGATATATTGGTCATCAATCCATCTCAGTCTTTCATGTCTTTGTAATTTAGCCAGCTTCTAAATGCAACTCAAACAAGACTAGTAGTCTGTTCTTCCTTCTAAAAAGTTGTCAGCTAGGATGACAGCTATGATGTTATCTTCAGGTAATGCTTTAGAGATAATAAAGGAGTTTATTGTCCTAACTGCCACTTTCAAGATTAAGGGCTTAAAAAGAGACACATCCGGCAGGAAGGAATCTTGTCAAACATATTGTTGGCGTCTAAACGTAATGAGAATGCCGAAGATTATCTTCTCATTTCAGTCACGTGTCGCAGTTTGTGTACAGACATGATATTAACCAATTACATTATGTCCTATTTGTTTTTTATCGTTGAGGAACTTGAGCAAAAACTTTCTTCCACAAAATCGTTAATACCAATGAAGCCGCATGTTCAACCATCGAATACACACACAAAGTGATGACAATATCTATATATTCCTGTAGAGAAAGCTGTGTCCCCTTAACATAGATTAAAATTGTGTTTGTTTGTTTGTGTCTGTTGGTGCATACAGCCTCAGTGGACTATTCGCACCATAAAAAAAAGTCGGTGTGATTGTTTGGTAAGCCTTTTGAGCTCAGTCTGTTAGTGCGCTGGCCTTGCATGCATGTCAGAAACCCGAGTTCTAATCCCGGTGGAGGCAAGCAAGATTTCTTTCGCTATTGTATAAATATACATTCCCGAGGTGTATTAATATGCTGTTGTTATATAGGCTCTCTGTCCCTTCATTATATTTAGGCATCGATTTCTCCCATTTGTAAAATAACTAACGAACAACATTCAGCACAACTCCTTATTAGGATATAACGGTTTGACGTCATTGAATGTTTTGCCAAATGGCTTACAATGACAAACGGTATATGTGTATAACGATAGACAGATGTAGGGCTGTGTTCCCGCTTAACAGTTGAAATATTTATGCCATGTTGAGTTTAGCAGCAGTGAGGTAAAAACCCACGTTTTCTGAAATGGCCCTACATGGCATGTCGATCGTCTAAAGGATGGATGTGTTTATAGTCATTACAAATTTTTAACAAACAGTGCCACTTTAAAACGTGATTTACATTGCTAAGGACATCATAGTAATAGTACAGACTCTTGTTTCTGAGACACATCTGTCTCTTACGAGGAAATGATCCGTATGTCCTGTGGTTTGGCACCGATCCAAAATATCCAACAGTATGGCCAGACTGAAATTCTTCAATGACAATGTTACTCTCTATAAACCAAGAAAAACATATTCGGGTAGATGATAACAGCACATAAATCTGTCTGAAAGAGGCAACGACGTGAAAGACTAAGACGAATAGCATTGGACTGTGGACACGAATACACTGTCTGCTATAGATTATTTGTATCGTTCACCACCTTAAAACAGACGCACCTTAACACAGACGCATTTCTTTCACAGAAAAAGACTATTTGTAGATTTCGTGCCTGAGTTTAGGGGTTTCCTGATGCCCTAAATGTGTGGTTCGTTGACTGTGGTCAGGTCATGAAATCGTTAAGCAAAAACAAACTAGAGTAGTTTAGTTTGGAGAAACTTGTTAGCCCTTTTACACTGGTCACAAAGCTGTCAATCATTTAGACACAACTAAACCAAAGTTGAAGATTTTACTAACAAAGACAAGGCTTCACTTGGTCCAGATGAAACCATGACGTACCTTCTCGATTGATGGTTATTCCAATGGCGTCCAGCATAAAACGGCAACCGAGCTGATGTCATACAAAACACACTCTGTTTATGAATGAAGTTGTTACGTGTATTCTTAGTCCATTTTCCCTTTGCCTCCCAAACCTTCGCGCCATGTGTATGGAAATATACCCAGTTCAATATTCACATCAAAACGTATTTCTCTCCGTTATGCTAAGTTTGTGAAAAATACAATACTGACATATATATATAATTTCACAATTACACATCAAACATATTTAGATCAGGTAGCTGGTCTACTACTTAAATCTACATACAGTAAAGAACACCCCCAAGACACGCGCACTCCACAATTCCGGTAACACACACTACATACGAATTATAACCTCATAAAGTATACTGATAATACATACAATAAAGAAAGTCTCCGAGACACGGCTATACCCTAATTCCTGAATCACGCACTACACATAAATATCAATTTCATAAAGTATAATGGTAATTGTCTTCTATACGGAAGATTGTTAAAAAAAAGACAACACATTTGTTGCATTCCATGTGTATCGGATACGGTTTGGAGAGTATCAAATGCTACCGAAGAGAAGAAGTCTTTTCCCAGAAAAACGACCATATGTAGGAAATCCTGACCATTATACTGGGCTTTGTCAGGTAAGCATATAAGATTAGCTCAAACCATCAAACACAGAGTTTTCAATATTAAGAAAGATAATCACTCGTGTAACGTTGATAACTGTATATTTAGCAAACTATATAATGGGCGATTTAAAGTCTTGTACGGCATTAATACTGTGTCAGAAAGTTCAGAATAACAAATATAATTGGACAGTGCTATCTTAACCCATAATAACGGGCGAGAGAAACTTGTAATTACACAGTTATATGCATTCTAACTCTGCATCTCTTGGTTAGGCTACATTGTAAGACAGACTTATTAAACCCGCCGCACACTTTAACAAGTTCTTTAATGTTTTTGAAAACTGTGTACTGTTATGTTAAAACAGTTCTGTACGGTTACAGCCATAAAGAATTTGACAACATTTGCTTGCGATGTTACGCATCGTTGTATAACATAAAATTTGTTCTGATAATTAGTTGCGAACTTATCTGTTTGGATGTTCCATGCAAAATGCCAACCGGTTGTGATTATATTGTATCTTTGAATACCTAATATTAGATGAAAAATGCATTGGCAATACGTTTACGCCATAGCGTAGCTCAGATACTACTGAATGTGGCGTAATACACTAATCAGTACTTCGATAATATTAATACATTGATACGTTAATACGTTAATCTGATAGTTTCGTATTAGTGTCCGTGGAATGTGAAGGATTTGCCTCCGAAGTCATATTGACAGATGTGGACGTTATAGTTGGATTAGGCCATGGTCCATTCAATAAAATATTCAGAAGCTTTAGGATCAAAGCTCGAGGGTGTATTATCTTCACAAAGTTCTGACAAGTTAATTGCCCAGTAATAATCTCATTGACCGATATGAAGGTACCTAAAGTGTGTTACGATTTGCGAAATAGCTCTACATTCGCTTATTCAACTCTCATGACAAGTAATTTACTGTGAACTCAAATGGTCGTTTCCGGTCAATAGCGTATTACATTGGGATCACGAAATCTCTGATCATTATCGTAACAAGCTGTCTAAACAGGCTTATAACTCGACGAGGGACTTAAGTGTATGTGGCAAAGTATGCGATACAGATATACAATGGCCCCTTGAAGTTTTGAAACTTTCATGTTTAAAAAAAAATAATAATAAAAATAGACAATATTAATAAACATTCTGATTCTGAAGTTTGATTTGCTAATTCATACAGTCTGACTGACTTTTGGTACATAAATATATTACAACAAAATAATTTTCACTTGAAAATTATTTGTATAGCTTGTCTAGGATATATTCACTAGCACCATGGTTAAGTGACACGAACAGTAAAACCACTGCAAACCGTCAAAATATACTGAGTTCATGTACTAAATATGAAATACTGGATGCTGTTATTGTAGGGGCTGCTGACAACTAACAGAGTTAACTATAAGACTGATTAAATATGTAAGTTTTTATTCTTGTATCATTGTTTATTGGGACGTGTCCGTGTGTTGTACCTCCGGGTCTGTAGTGTGATACATGGATAAACGCTAGTCTAGCACTGTCTCCATAAACATGTTATGAGCAAAACTGCGACAAATGATCTAAACCTTTATTCACAAAGAAAAATGTCATATATTTTGCAAAGGCACAGATACGCACTCACTTTATTTGTTCACTTTCGTTGACGTGATAACAAATTGATCAATGTGGAGTTATTAAGTATTAACGGACACAGAACGACACATGTTTTACAGTGACATCGATCAGTAACGTCTTCCGGTCACAAAGCCGATATTAATTATTCCATATTGATTGTGGAATTATATCAAAGTCATGAAAACCTTAATGACAAATAAGTTGTACCAGAAGAGTCTTCTGATTGATGTTTGTTTGTTCGGAGCGAAACAAAGCCTACTTGGCGATTAACGTTTTGACAGGAAAACACTCTACGGTCCTCCTAGTGTCAATTACGCTGTCATTTAAGGAAAGTATGGCCAGACTAGAATTCTTCAATGACAATGTTACTCTCTATAACTTATGGAACACTTACATGGATCGATGACAACAGCATATGCATCTGTCTGAAAAGGGAAACGACCTGAAGGACTAAGACGAATATCAATGGACTGTAGACACGAATACACTGCCTGTTCTAGGTTATTTGTATCGCTCACCACCTTTGCAGAACAGAGGAATCATTTTTCATAGTAGTCGATAGTTTGCTTGAAAAAAGATTATAACTTATCTGTCTCAACGGAATGAGTCTCAACGGAGATGGGTAAGCCGAGACAATTCTTTTTACTCTGCATTTCCCTCTGCTCGAGACGAATTAAATAAGAATATAGGTGAAAATTGCTCTAACACTGTCCTGGGAATCGAACCCGCGATCAGAGAGGTGAAGACGATGTGTGGGCCAAAAGCAAACTCTCTCTTGACCACTCCACCATGGAGGCCCACTGGAGTTCTATCGTCAATGTCCCGAGCAAATTCGTTAAAGTAAACATTAACAGTGGTTAAATAGTGATAATTTGATCAAACGGACCAGGAATAAACGTAACAAATGCATCCTCCATAAACATGTATGACATCCCTGCGTTTATTGTGCTTTATGTAATATGTATGGTGGTCTATTATAAAGAAACTATGAAAAACGAATAAAATTGCATTCGAAAAATGTGTACTTATATTAGTGACATAATTACAATAAATGCAGATTGAAAAGTCCACCATACATTTAACTTACAGCACCACATTTAAGTGGCTTTCAGTGGCAAATGTCGAATCCTACACAACATGTTATGACATGTGTTTTATTATCAAGTTGATATGCTGTTGCATTTGACTGTGACGGCATTTTTTTCTAGTTTCATCCCCTTTAAGATATGGTTTCACTAAAGTTCATCTGTACTTCGGTGGGATCATCTCTGGTATTTTGGAATGTGTTAAGAGCTGTTACGTATTGCATGCATTTTCTTTTTGTACTACACGATACCTTTAATATTCAGGCAGTGTTTGTATTTGTTTGTATGATTCTTATACTATAGATGTGTGTACTTATAGCGTCGATTATAATTATTGCTTGCCCTTTTGTGTTTTGTATATCGAATGAATTTGTAAAACAGTTAACATGTATATTTACATCCATACAAACGCTTAGAAGTCGTTGTTTCATTCAATAGAACAGACATGATAGTCTTCCCCAAATTTGCTACAATTCGGTATGTTTGTGACATTCGCTAACCCTGCTTCGACGCTGTGATGGATGGCCTAACAAATGTCTCAAGAATTCAACTCTACCCCGAAGCAATCTCAATTCAATTGGCTGATCTATCAAACTGATCAATATGTCAAGTTACTGTGATCATCTTTTTCAATCAACATACATTTACACTAGCTTTCTGTTATTAGTGGACATAATTATTGTGGCGTGCGGCGACAGACCTGACTTTCCTCGAAAGCAGTATCAATGTTCTATATTTCATTTATATATTGTAACTAGTAATAGTAAAAAACAAAAACACTGAAATCAGACATCAAGAAGAATTGATAGCGTCAAAACAATGTTTTACTTGCTCAGATCGTTAGACAATTGCCAGTTATTTTCATGCGTTTGAGGATTTTCAATTGCAGATGTTGTCAGTCGGTTTCTTTACCTGACTTGTTGACACGAACTAGCATATATATAATCCCAATAAAAGAAATTGATGATTATTGCAGTTTATATATGCAGAGATGATAGAATTTGGTACTATATATTTGTGTCTCGAACGACAATCAACAGGAAAAAAACAAACAACATCACAAAAAGGAAAAAATAACTAAATCTTCGTAGAGCTGGGTAACTCAAACAAAATATAACATACATGAAGATATTATCAGTTTTTGTCTATAACATTGTTTGCCCAACTAAGTGTATTTTTCTGATTGGTCCATTAATTTAGTGTAAATATCAGTTTGTTTATTTATCCTAAAATATGTCAAGTATATTAGCTGACTTTTCTATGTTTCTCCTAATATTACAACATTGCCTTCCCACCGTTAGCTGACGGAATCCGAAGACTTTACTGAATAAAGGCACTTGCACTATCCCTGCCGTTTTTGTATCACCCCGTCACCATATTTGACATCTTTGACTTACAAGTCACTAGCTCCGCCCACTAAACCCCACTATTCTGTTTACGTGCAATTTGATCATATGTGCCACTATGCTCCACTGTAAATCCAAACGTTTTAAACGCAATAATAAACGCAAAACTGTTACACTTTTTAAACACAATAATGTGTTTATAGCCACTACCTAAACGTAATGTTTAAGTAAGTGAAACACTTTGTTTAAAACCAAAACCAATGTGTTTAGGTCAATTAAACACAATGCTTTTAGTTTTTAGACATTATCTAAACACAATAATGCATTTAAGGATCGTTTAAACTTTTTAAACGGAATATTGTGTTTATTTGCCTCTGAAATAATCACTTAGTTTAGTTCACATAGCAATACCTTTAGTATCACTTACAACACAACTTGTAGCTAAGACAAGACTTACACGTTGTGGAATAATAAGTACAGATGTATTATCCATAAACCCATCCTTTTGTTGTGCACATTCCAAATAAAGAAACATCAATAAAACAAATGCTATATTTACAATGAAAGGGATTAATCATTTTAACTAGTTTCTTATATTGCTGCTTTCATGTCGCTATATACAACTATACTACTACATATAACATGTGTGCTTAAAATTTAAGATAGATTTATACCCAATTTATTAACTTTATATTAAAAACAAGATAATCACTCCAGGATTAAATGTAAACTTTCACAAAACGTAAGATCACAAAGTTATCTGCAAAGCCTACATAACACGCATACTTTATTTTAAGAAATTTTCCCAAAGACATAAGAGAGGGCTCGAGATTAGTTTGTATGGTGCTACAGTGGTTTCCTAAATACAAAGTCACAGAGCGTTGGGATTGAGCTGTATGTTCCCATGATTCTTATTGGGCTAAGGGACACCATGATGTCGATTTTTTTTTGTGTTATCTTTGTATTAGGTCCTGTGATTGTTGTCAGTGGCATCGATGGTGTTTTTCTTTACCCATTAGGCAGACACGTTGTCTTGTGAGTGAAATAACCTTAAGAACGACATTAAATCCACATATAAAAAAGTTAATACCAATAAAGTGGCATATCCAACCATCGAATACACACAAGGTAATGGCAACATTTGTATATTCCCATAGAGAAAAACTTTGCTGCCTTAACTTAGATGAAAAGTCGGTGTCGTTCTTTCGTTAGCCTTTGAGCACAGTCGGTAAGTGCACTGGCCTTTCATGCCAGAAACCTGAGTGCTAATCCTGGTGAAGGCAAGCAAAATTTCTTTCACTATTGTCCTAATATATTCCCAAGGTTTATTGACATGTTGTTGTAAAAAGGGCGTTCTGGCCCTTCATTATATATAGGCATCGATTTCTCCGATTTGTATACTAACTGACGAACAACATTCAGTACAACTCCTTATTAGGATAAAACTGTTTGACGTCAGTGAATGTTTTGCTTAATGGCTTACAAGGACAAACGGTATAGGTGTATATTTGGAATTTTAGATTCGCTGTATAACGATAGACAGATGTAGGGCTGTGTTCCCGCTAAACAGTTGAAATATTTATACCATGTTGAGTTTAACAGCAGTGACGTAAAAACCCACGTTTTCTGAAATGGCCTTACATGGCATGTTGAGCCATCTAAAGGATGGATGTGTTTGCCGGTAAGCCAAAATACCTACAAAGGAATCATTGGTGGGGCATTGTTTTTTGCGTGAAAATAAGTTATTCAAGGAATCATTCTTCCAGAAGGGTGACACCTTTTTAACAAAAAAAGTAAAAAAAATATTTTTAATATTGAGCGAAGTATATTGTTTTCGATAAACTAAAGTTGTTTTGTCGCAAATGCTTTTTTTTCATTTAAATAGCCTTCTTTTGATCTGAACGAATGCCGATTACACAAGCGACAAATAACGATAAACCTACAAAAATAAATATTATCGTCCACTAATTTAACAATAGATCCTGGCAAAGCCTTAAACAGATTAAGAAGTATCCAAACCAGTCTTACCCACTTTTAAAATATACTAATCATATATTGGAGAAATAACTTAACAAGATAAACACACAGTTAGAGGAGCTACCCGAATGAGTGAAATACCATTAGGCACGACACAAAACAACAATCAATCAATCAATCAGTTAGAGGAACTGCACATAACATAATGAACACGTTTTAATCCAAAAACCAAACTAGGTGCCTCGGAAAACAACCTGAATGTAAAGCACGAAAACTGAAAGAAGATTTTTACCCAATAAATTGTATTTGTGGTGATAAATACTTGATACGTGATAGGGTATAACCACACGATATAAAATTGAGCATGTAAAAAGGTCAAGAGTTCAAAGAGAAGGGAAGTCAGCTATAGTTGATGACCTTTAGATATTCCCATTTCATGTGATTAAACAGATGAACAATTATTTCTTCAACAACGTCGCGACATACATTATAAATAAAAATATAAACTCCACAAAAAAATACAGACTAGGATTCAAAATTCCCTGGGTGATGATCACCAATCAGGAAAATAAACATGTTGTTTTACAAATATTTGATAAGTATCTTGTATTATATCGTAAAATGTTTATTTATTAATGTTTATAGTCATTACATATTTGTATCAAGCAGTGCCACTTTAAAACGTGATTTATATTGCTAAGGACATCATAGTAATAGTACAGACTCTTGTTTCTAACACACATCTGTCTCTTAAGAGGAAACGATCCGTATGGCCTGTGGTTTGGCACCGATCCAAAATATCCACGACTATGGTTAGATTGAAATTCTTCAATGACAATGCTACTCTCTATAAACCATGCACGAAACACATATTCGGAAAGATGATTACAGCACATAAATCTGTCTGAAAGGGGCAACGACCTGAAAGACTAAAGACGAATATCTTTGGACTGTGGACACGAATCCACTGCCCGTTATAGATTATTTGTATCGTTCACCACCTTAGAACAGACGCATCCTCTTTCTTTCACAGATAAAGACTATTTGTAGATTTCGTGCCTGAGTTTGGGGGTTGTCTGTGGGTTTAAACAGTATTGGTTTAATTTGCGACGTGAAATACTTTTTAACAGTTTTACAAATTGGAACGGAATGTTAAGTATATTTATAGCTTAGCATTTGTAAACTGAAATTTAATTAACCTTTACTTTGTATTGTTCAGAGCAGCAAAGTCAGTAAACCTGTCAACGTATTATTTTGTGCAATAACACATCTCATTGATTTCAACTATGCCTTTGTTAGAGCTACAATACTAAACTGTAAACAGAAGCCATACCGGTACTGTCTCTTGACAGCATGTCTGTTCATGCTGTTGTACTATCTAGTTTGAAAGATACTTTTTCGTGTATTTATAACGAAAATATCAGGACAAGGAAGAAAACCCTAAGAAAGATATGAGAATGTAAAGAATATTATAACGTTATACCAGAAGTCTATCAAGTAGAAGTATGAAACCAGCCATTACCCAGTCTCAACGGCATTGTGACTTTCTGTGTACTTTCATATTGCCATATGACTCAGTGCGCAAGATATGGT
>JARFOD010118202.1:0-14781 GCA_031763545.1 Mopalia muscosa | reverse complement strand
ACAACACCTATAATCGGTCATGATTTGTCAAGATTTGACGTCAGAACTCCAAAAGGACCGATTAAAGTATGTGCCAGGGGTTTTCGCTCAACGAAAGTTGGGAAGGAGGGAGATGTGGAGCCAAACGTAAACATTACGGCTTATGGCAAATTAATGGTGGTCTTATGCCATATGTTTACACACCTTAAATGGGCGCAGCCATTTTGTCTAAGTCTCGTCTATGCCTTTTGGGCATGCGTAGATATTTCCAGTTGTACCCAGTCTGTTGATCTGAGCGCACTGAATCGGCGATCATTCAGATGCTTCCAGTTGCTGACAATGGCAAGATTCAAACAAAAACTCGACATGAATGTTACACGCAGGTCGACTGCGCCCAGTTGTGTCCAGTTTAATTGGATCGCAGTCGACCTGCGCCGGGCTTAATAGATCTATAACCCAAAGCTAAGTTAATTTTTCTATCTTTATTTATTAAAGATATATTAATATACCTGATATTAAAACAAAATAAAGTATATGCTGAGTAAGCATACACTGAGGTGTAAATATATTATTGTATATTTTCAGCAAAACTTTTGATAAAAGACAATTATATTTCCTATACATAACAGTTTCCTTAATCAACAACCTCGTTAGTGACTTAAAAGTTCTGTTAAAAATTTAAGCTGTTTGTGTTGGTAAATAAAAATCCAACCAGGTAAGTAACCTAACGCAGTTTTTAATGTGTAGACAGATTAAAATGCAATTTCATATGATATGTTACACATTATCACCCCACAACGGTATAAAAAATCTATTTAATGAGGAAACAATTTCTAATCTTTAAACAAATGGAGGGTATGATGAACACGGCGCATGCGATGCAATGATGAAAAAGCACGTTTACCAATAAAACCTACCAGCAAATCGTCATCAACATGCAGACGCCAGAAAATGAATTGTCATTATTTACTTGTGAAATCTATAATTACATTTCTTCTATATAAGAACTGAATTTGATTTGTCAGTTCAAAACATGCGTAATTTCACAGATTCTATTCTTTTATTTAGATACTTGAACCTGAAAAGAAAGGTTAATAGAAGTTATTAAAACTGGATTATCCTACTAGGGACAGTTTTGAAACTTACGTATTGTAAACTTTTTTTATGGCAGCGTAAATGAGTTTATACCATTCGTTATTATTCAACAAATACTCTTGCAAACCATCGCAAAACATTTTTGATGACTGACTAAAATATGCATGATGTCTGTCTAATTATTACCGTGATCGTGTATTGAATTATTGCCAAGGCTATAAAAGCAGAAATTATATGGCATGAAAAGCTTACCATATATGAGTTACCAACACGAGTTACCAAATTGGCTCCAACTTGATTATAAAAGCTACCTAAACACTCACAACATCATTTTGTAAAAGGTTTGGTTACAGCCTCTCTACTCTGGCTCACTTTGTTGAATTTATTTTTGTCTTTACAGAATGTAACGTAGCTTCTGAGTTTATGCGGTTCTATTCGTATAATTGCCCTATAGAGGATTTTGAAGCAGGGCTCATCGTGCATTTAGTAGACTTACCGGCCTATCACAGGTTTAATATCCAAATCGAATAATTTCTGTGCCCTTTTCTTAGGCAAACATGGAAGTAACAGAACCCTTTTACAAAAATGTCAGTCTACAGTACGCGTGGAAGTGAGACAAATGGCGGGTTAGCAACAGATAGCTAAATCCGTATCCGTAAATTCGGACTTTTCTACTTTCATTTCTGTAAGTTAATTGTTATAGTTAAAAACAAACCTTCAGATTACACGGTTATTGGGGAACTCTGAGTATATCCTATGATATGATTTATTTATCTCACAGAAAGAAGGCGTTTCTCCTGGGGTAAAGGTGACTATATCAAAGTACCCTGTTTGTGAATAGAGATAAACACAAAGACAAACACCCCTTCTTGTTAATATATTATAATTTATCAAGTTGACATTGCAGACAACAAGACAGTATAAATCTTGTCTCATCTGCTGGCCTTCTCATTCTACAATACCACATTACATTGACAGGACAACTAGTTAAAGTAACATGCATTTGAAAGAAACCCATTTCCAATAAACATGACCGTGAATATGCTATTCACCTTTCTGAGTTTCACTATTAATTGTGTAATCTCTGCTACTCGATGGAGTGGAACATGTGCGGTTGCCGTAGGAACAAGCTCGCCGAGTAATACATTCACGGATCGCTGATTTGAAGGGAAGCGATGTTTCTCATCCATCTATACTAATCCCAGGTCTAATCTGCTTAATAGTGCACTTTTTATTTTCAGTTCACGTAGCAGGGTCATTCTGTGGCGCTGTGTTGGGAGAAGTGACCGGTGTTGAGATCAGAAGCAGCCATCATACCATTCTATCATCCTGTACCGTCACACTGGATTCTGCTACAGATAAACATTCCACATCACCAAACTTCATCGTCTCCTTTGACGTCATCAGCATTAAGGACTGTGACGTCACACTTTCCCTGTATGACTTCGCCAACACTTCAGGGCCACTCTTGGTATTAGTATAAACCCTTATATAAAAACAAATGCAGACCTGCTCACTCTAGAACTGTTTATTTCAAGCAATTTTTTCATTCAGGAGTATTTTCTCACATTCAGTTCTGTGTATTTTCGTATATACTACAGAACATAATTTGTTCTGTGTTTATTGCAGGCCTTATGGCGTATTCAATATAAATTATATGTACACAATACTCTAGAATACATTGAGAAGCAGGTTTACAAATGCCAGATCAGAAGACAGTTATCTTTAAATCTCAAACTATATGTGGATGGCTTTTTATCCAAACAAGGACCAGTTGTTCAAAGCTCTATTAAATTTAATCCAGGATTAGATAGCCTCTAAACCTTACTAATATCCGGTATTAGTAACTGGTGTAATCTGCTATTATTGCTTAATCTTTGTTTCGATAAGTTGAAGTAAGTTACATAATTATTCATTGTCAAAAAAGACAAGTTTTGCACAAAGCGGTATTGGAACAGTATATTTAATATCCCCAAAACATATGCTAACTTAGCTGGTATCATAGAACTGTGACATTTGACATACCGGTATATCATGTTTTACTTTATTATTCAGACTCAAGGCACGTGCCATTCACCACTTCCGGCGGATATTTTTACATCAGAAAGGTATCTCACTGTTGTTTTAGAAAACAGGAAACTTCATAAAGGATTCTCATTCCGCTTTACAGCCACGTCTTACACTAAAGGTAAGTTGAGAATTGAGTGGATTTAGTTTAAGTATTGTCTTGTTAAGGGCAGATGTCCCAGTCCTAATACAAAAAGCTAATCAAATTAGTGATTATTCATATACGTTAGTAAATGATTACAAGGTTTGCTAACAAGACAAGAAAATTAAAGGGGACATGTCTTACCAAACCTCTCCTCTACGAGAAGGTGAGAATGTTACCGGATTTCTCACCTCCTCCTACAGGAGAGGTTTGGTAAAAAATGAAAATGTTGTAACGTTTGTTGATATATGCAGCATTTTTTTTTTTTTGAGATGGCAACTAAACAAATTTGACTTGTATAACATTATAAACATAAACTATAAATTGTTTGTGGCTTTCACATGTTTTATATCTACCTCCCCTGCCACCCCTTGAACAGGTCTTATATGTTTGCCAAGAAAGATTGCCATAGTTACCAGGTGATTGTGACATCGTTTCAGTTTATATTGTTAGAGCATCACAATATTGACGATCAACAGGGAATGAAAAATTAGTTCGTCAAATTAAAATGAAATGATTCTCTCCTAAAAAGAAGACAGCAGTTCAGGGGCCGGTAGCCCAAAGCGCTATTAAAATGTAATTCACTATTCTTGCCTTTACACTATGTTGAAGGACTATCTCTGATCGTCTATAATTGATTTAATCTGGTGTAAACTGCTAACACTCTTTGAGCAATTGGCTCCAGAGAGTAGTAGCAAAACTGTTATTTCAATTGTATGTGTGATGAACATCCTAATAATATGTCAATGCTGTATAATGAATAATACATTGCTTTTGAGATATTTTCCTTTTTCTGTTTTTGTCCATTATGTTGGTATTTTTGTCCAGGTCAATGCGAAAAATTCCAGTGCTTGGATGGCTATTGTATAGACACTGATTTAATATGCGACAAAATCCAGCACTGTAGGGATGGCAGTGACGAGTCGAATTATTTCCCAGCAGATTGTTCCTGTAAGTATAAAAATGTTGATGACTCACGGTATTGTCTGCAACATAACTTCGTGGGATCAAAGGCAAATGTGTTTATGTCCAAAATCCCGATTTAAATAAAATGAGGTTGATATTTCAATTACAAATATAAGAAAGAACTTTGTTGATGATCATAGTTGCCAATGAGATTGTCTGCTAATGCGTGTAATCAATTACTACTTATTTCAGTGGAAGGTCAAAACGTCCCAAAAATGGACATAATGTATTTTGCTTTGAGCCCGCGACTGAATCCCAAGTATTGACATACATGTACTTGGCTGGACATTCCGCACAGCATTAGCAGTCCACAGTCGTTCTGTTATACGTTCATACAATTTATAGACAGGAAAACGATTTGGGGGGGTTTCACGCCATACTTACGGTTATTTCACTCTGTTCGATCGGTGAATGAAAGATAAATTGTCCTGGACGCTACTGGCAGAAAAGACTCAAAAATCTCGGGGACAAAACAAAAAAACATCACAAGCTTCACAAACAAACTCTCTTCGTGTTATCGCTAAGGTCTGAATATGTTCTGACAAATCGGAAAATTCAAGAATTACAAATTTTCAAAAGCACACATTTTGTTTAAAATAGCAGAAAGCATGAACTACAAATAAATACTTTGAAACATTGATTCAAACTTATGTAGATTTAAGACTGTGTACGAATTTTATCATCCAAGATTTTTATACGACCCAATGTTTAGCTTAGCTTTTCGCTCCAACATTCACAAA
The DNA here is from genome assembly GCA_031763545.1 of Mopalia muscosa. Lineage (NCBI taxonomy): Eukaryota > Metazoa > Mollusca > Polyplacophora > Chitonida > Mopaliidae > Mopalia > Mopalia muscosa. Next base: position 9,792 of record JARFOD010118202.1, on the reverse strand, counting down.
ACCAATCGAAGATTTACGTGACCTGCCCTAGACGTTCAAGTGACAACATAGACCTATTTTGGCGGCCCTCCGCTTTGTAAAACTTCCATTCACAAGCCTTGTCTTCAACGACAAAGCAGCTTTGTTTTAGTTAGTTAGTTTTTTAGTTTGGGACATCTCCATATACACTTAGCGTATGTGGTCACGTAAATCTGAAATAAATCACGTGAATCTCGAATAAAAAAACAATTGGACCGTCAACAAATCGTATATGGAAAAAAGGATTTAACTATAATGCAGGCAAGTGCATCTCCCTGTCTCCCACAGATCTTAAGACAAGCCTATGCCTAACTAATACTATTTTTTCTCGTCAAATGATGGTGTCGCTCAAACAAATCTGTGTACTATCCATTCAAGTCTCCTTCCTTTTTTCAGCTTGGAGTCGCGTATCGTCCACGGCGTATAATATATTACGGATAGGTGTGGGTGCCGTGGTGGGACTGGTGGCTACCGTCACCCTTACATGTGTGGTTGTTACCGTGATTTTCTTGATCTGGTACCGGAGGAAGGTCACGGAGTACAGACAAATACTTCAGACTAAAAGACATGGTGAGAGGAAATAAATTTGAAAAGGAGATGTTAAGGCGATTGTTTTATAATCAAAATAGTTTTAGAGCAGACAATTATAAAGTGTATGTATTTTAATTTTATTTGTTATACCGAAATATTGCCCCGTATTTTGTTTTTGTCGTTGATTTGCAAGTTAATCTTTTTATTGCTACCAATGAAGAGTTTTCCACAATTTTTGAATGGACATATTACTGTTTAAATTGTCATTCCACAGGTGACTCATCAGAAGCGATTATTGATGAAGATGAGAGTTCCCAGAGTGATGAACAATCGCTTATGTATCCGTATCCATGCAGTGCCTCAGGACCACCAAGTACGTTCATTTGTTGCACCTTGTGATGTTGAAGTATATTTCCGTGAGCTCCCCCGTGCAAAGTATAGAAAACTATATCAGGTCGTGACTTTCCATGGCCGTGGGACATTGGTTAGCGTTGTCGGGTAACGTGTCTTCCTTGATTGTAAGGCTGACCAGTTCTCGTCCATCTCTCGATCGCGGGTATATGAGGGATCACACGATGTGGCTCCGGTAATCGCCGGGTAGTTTCTACAGGGTTTCTTCCAAGTTTTCCATCATCATAGGTACGGTAGTGAGAAGTGGACAATCACGACATTAAACATCAATGAAAAAACAAGCAAATATAAACATTTTCAGGACAGCATGTTTGGTGTGGGACGTCCTAAGGAGTTCGACGATACAAATGCAATTGATAAATAATAAATACAACTATACTCTTACTTTGACAAAGATATGGATTGGAGACGGATACATTTTTCTAACTTTGTTTTGATACCCACGTTCAGAACTAAATTCATTTTCCAATCTTTCTGATTTGTATTTTCTAGCTTACTGTCTGGATGCTGTCGCTGACTATGGATCAACCACAAAGCTCCCACTGATGGCGGAGACATCTTTCAATGGCTGTAAAGTTTAACAAGAAAAACACAGATAGCAAATGTCTAATTGCAAGCTTGTGTCGATGGAATACTACAGTACATGTGTTACAGCCTAACAACGGCAGGACCATTGACAGAATCTAGTGTCCATGTGAATTTCAACAGTCAATTTGTGTTTTTCAGATCAAAAACGAAACAGAGTTAGTTGTAACGAAAAGGCACCAGTGTGAATTATTGAAGAATCAAGAACTGCGAAAAAAATGAGCACAGGATAATCCCTAAATGTTTAGAAGACGACTGGTTCAGTCATACATGGCCTTTAACAGTGTGGTGCGTATGTAACACAATTACAGTGTGGTAATCTCATACGGCTAAAATCCATATGATCGCCGTCACACAACCGTGAGCTTAAACCCTACATTTCTTAATCTGAACATAAAGTTAACTTGATAGACTTGGGCTGATGTGATGTGGATGACCACATAGTGCCGTATTGAAACTTTTCCGTAGAGGGACACACGATCTGCCATCGACTAGGTGTCACTGCCCATGGACGGTTGCTTTGAATGACGTTGATTTCAAACAATTTTCTTTCACTGGGTATATATATTTTGAATAAATGAAGGGAGAAAAATATGCTTGCCGTCATCGGGAATGGAACCCGAGACCTTTTCATTACAGGCCCAACATACATCTGTGACGCTATCTGATACAAGTTTGGTAACCATGAGAAAAAAAACAATTAATCTTTAAGATCTAGTACCATGTGGTAGAAATGTGTTTGAAGTAATAATTACGAAATAAAAAATATATTGTTATAACTTTCATATTATATAACCTATGATGGAAAGCATTGGTTTGGACAACAACTTCTTAATTTTATGAACACTACGTTTCGATCTTATTCCAGTGATCGTTATCAAGTATGAACATATTATAACCTATTGTGACATGACAGGACGCAAACCCAAACCATGATGCGATTGCAAACACGTTGCAAATTAAGACAACATAAATTAAAGCTAACAATGTTACGTTACCATTTTAAATAACTGCGTCAGGGTATGTCTTCAATTTATAGCCCTCTAATTGGCCAGATTATTGGTATCTCGACCAAACAGAACGCCGACAATTAGAGGTGTCTCATAAAAAGTTATTATTATACTCCAAAAAGCACTGTGACAAAGCGCTTTTAAGAGTTTTGCATTGCATCTCGTACCTTGTATATGAGATGTGTTGTCTGTTTCAATTTCAACGTCACTCGAAAGTCGAATGACCGCTTATACAATTGTTATTGGTTAGAGCGTTACATGTTCGTACAGCATGACACGCCTCTCGCTCTTATCCCACGGCAAACAACGGTATATATTATTCCTTCTATTATGCTTGGTTATGAAAGGGCGACAAACAAGGTCAGGAAAGCGAATTGTAAACCACCAACTCATGATCTTCGCCGTTTGCTTGGGCAGTCAAACTTTTCAAAAGAACCAGCAGAGTTCAAAAGATAGTAAAGGGAGATAATTATACTCATGATCTTTCTATACATTACCAGAGCAAACCTTTTTTGCTAAAGAAAACCTAGGCTAGGCTGGGCTGGGCTGGGCTTGACGATGTTTAATACCGCACAATTACACCTCTGTTGGACCACTATCGCCTTACCGTCAGCAGTAAAAGCCGGTCATAGTTGGGTGAATATCGACATGCTCTCATCGACAAGGCTTCATGTTGCATTGGTGCTTTCTGTGCTAAAGAAGAACGAGAAGACGATATGTTTGTGATGTATTTGTATTGTCCTGTGAGTGCATTGTATTATTTTGTCATGTGCTGTTTTTGTTTGTTGCCAGTGGTGTCGGGGGATGGTTTTCTTCGTTAAACGGACTGGTACGCTGTCATGCTAATGAAATAGCCTTAAGTACGGCGTTTATCCCCAAACAAACAAACCTCTAATCCAACAACAAACCACTGTTATAAGTGCTTCGTCAGTAGCCAAAACGACCGAATGTTTTTGGAAAGATCCTTACAGACAGCCTAAAGATCTATAAAAACTGCCAGGTTCGGCAAAGTTTAGCAATTTAATATAGCAATATGCGAAACCCTTGGAATTCACCAGAACGACCATACTTTGAATGCATATAGCCATACTTTGAATGCATATAGTAAAGTCCGTCTCCATGTCGTAAATGCGCTTTGAACGATGTTATCGCCCCGCCCCAAACAATCGGTCGCTAGACAAGTGACGTAGGCGCTACTCCCTGCACGTGTTGAAGAATGACAATTTGCTCGATTGCATTTAATTGTACTAGTCGTGGTGGGCCGATCGATACAGGGCTATGTGCACAATAGTCTTTGAATACTTGTTATGACGGCCCCACAAGAAAATCGCTCAACCATAACGGCCATACTTTTAGAAAAAACAGTCAGATGGTCCCACCTGATTTGTTCTATATCTAAAGCTAAAGATTGTCCGTAACGTTGAAACGCAATTGAATAAATAAATACAAACACGAGTTAGTGAAATGTTTATTTCTCTAATCATCTGAGAGAAAATTGTATGAAAATTGACAGTTTTTTTTAAAGACTTAAAAACATAAACATGTCCACTGACTGTTTGTATAAAATAGACTGGCCGTTTTGAGTGAAACTGCGGGTGAATTTTGACGTTAAATGTTACATTACCATTGTAGGTATTTGTTAACGACGAGGCTTGACTAAATTCTACAGTTTTTCAGTTTTCATAAATTGAAGTGATGTTAAAAGTACAATAAAATATATAAAAAACCAAAATTAACAAAACAGACATACGAACAACCCCCACACCAACAAAAAAACAAAACAAAAAAAATAAAACAAAAACAAAAAACAAGCACAAATTGGGCCAGTTCTCGTGTTTTACATTTAATTACTGTAACACTAATTAGTTTATAACATACAATATCCGTTGACCTAAAAAAAGGTAGTCTCATTTGCGAAGTAATTTTTCTTAGAACGACTTGGCAGGACTGTTTTGCCCGCTGTTAGCATTAATATAGAAATGTATGACGTTTTAAACAACTTTGTCACAGCATCAATAAATTTAGGCACCCTATTGTTTTAAGTACGATTGAGCTTTTCAAATGTAAAGTATCTACGATGAATCGTTTTGGAGAAATTAGCAAGTTTCTGTGTAAAAGCAATCCCACTGGCACGGGGATTTGGCCTAACATCTATAAATTTAGGCACTCTTTGTTTTAGGTAATATTGTGCTTTTGAAATGTGATAAAGGTGAAGTATTTTAGCAGGCTTCTAGGTAAAAGCAATCCCACTGACACGGGGATGTGGTTCAATTCAAACGAATCAATAATAACTCATGTTCAAGATAACTCCCAGATACAAGTTTCTAATTAGATCTTAATCTCGAGTTGTGTTATGGGTAACCTATATACATATTGAGAGGTGGTAATGATCGTTTACATGTTATATAAATTATTATTTAATAGGTAGCCAACAAGAAATTCGATTTGGGTTAGATATAAATCAGCCTACAAAGTGGCATTTCAAGATAACTCCCAGATATAAGATTCTAATTAGATCTTAATCTAGAGCTGTGTTATGGGTAACCTATATACGTATTGAGAGGTGGTAATGATCATTTACATGTTATATAAATTATTATTAAATAAGAAGCCAACAAGAAATTCGATATGGGTTAGAAAGAAGGGAAATTACCCCTGTCGGTATTTGTTAGAGATGAGCCTAAGCTAAATTCTTCAGCTCTTACAATTGAATCAATGTAAAAATAAGAAAGAAACAAACAAAAAAGTGGCCATTTATCCTGCTTTATTTCACTGGGCTTAATTACTGTAACACTAATTAGTTTATTACATAGAATATCCATTGACCTAAAAAAGGAGTCTCATTTTCGAAATAATTTTTCTTAGAACGACTTGAGGGCTGTTTTGCCCGCTCTTAGTATTAGAATAAACAATGTGTTATACATAATTTGGAAAACGTTTTAAACAAGTTTGGCCTAACATCTATAAATTTAGGCACCATATGTTTTAGGTAACATTGTGCTTTTGAAATGCGATAAATGTGAAGTATCTACGATGAACTGTTATGGAATTATTATCAGGCTTCTATGTAAAAGCAATACCACTGGCACAGGGATGTGGATAAATTCAAATCAATCCATCCTAACTCATGTCCTGGATAAACTGTCAAATACAAGTTTCTGTTGAGATCTTAATATCGAGTTATGTTATGGGTAACCTATATACATATCGAGAGGAGGTAATGATCAGTAGCCAACAAGAAATTCGATCATTTACATGTTATATAAATTATTATTAAATATGTAGTTAACATGAAATTTGATAAGGCTTAGGGATAACTAGATCCTACAAACTAGCATTTCACATATACAGAAATTAACAAATGGGTATATGCATTTCAGAGAATGAGTGTTACAATCTCTGTGATACAAAGAAAACTTTTGCCTAAACCAATAGGTCCTTTACATTATTGTTTCTCATGTATGCTATAATGGGTTTTTTGGTGATGAGTAGACATTTAAGGTAAGACAGTTTAACATTCCTGTATAACTAGAATACCAAACTAGGTGCTGGGTTGATCATATGTGAATACAAATAAATTATTTGTTTATTTATTTATCTGATGTCAGATCATTTGTCAGCATTAATGTGAGAGGAAAACTGGTCGCTAAATTTACTCAGAAAACCCACGACCTTCCGCTGGCTGATGGTTGTTAGATCCTTTCCGAGTATCCCATTCTGTCTAGTTCTAGCATAAACAGAAACTTTTAAAGATACCAAAACTCCCTAACAGTCCTACAATTGTACTCATCAACAACAAAGATAGTCAAATATGGGTATTTAAAACATCGCGACTCAGTTTGATTGCGGACCTGGCAGTCGAGTACAATCAAACAGTCTAACGTGCCTTAATTTGATCCTTGTAGGTACATCAATGTCTAAATAGCCGCTTGGTGACCTGCCAAATTTAAAACGACCCTGCCATATGATGTCCCGAAATACTTTAAAGTACGCCATGGGAAGCTCTGGTCTTCAGACTGCCTACATACAATTAGCGGTTGTCCTCTGATATACATAAGTTCTCCAAAACCCACAAAACCCACTAATAGTCGAGAATTGCCTAAAAAAACGTTGACCTGTAGAGATACATTTTTAACATGTTAAAGTAGCATTTATTAAAAATATTTGTGTTTTGCTGCTATTTCCAGCCACAGTTGTTGATGGTTTCATCGCAGACATCATATAAAAAAGATCGAACTTGTGAGTATATGGCCGCGTGGTCGACTTCGACTGGATTGGAACTTTGTGAGCCTGGTGCTGGTTGCTCGAAGCGGTTATAAATTTAACCCTCTGTTAGATGACGTCACGTTATGTTAAACGTCTATCTCTAGCCCTGTTTCGGCAATTTTATCTGGTGTTAGCGGCTAATCGTCTTTCGAACAACTGGCCCCGGTGGTTTAACGGAGTGGGCATAATCGCTAGCCGAGTTGTGTTTATACTCTTATGGGCACAGCCCGACTTTGGATCATTCGCATTCTCATGGGAGTCGTTTTTTTATATTCTTGGTCAATCGCAGTCTACGGTAGGTCTCCTTATTGGAATGTGAAGACACCGAGAAGACGCCCAACTGTCTAATGATGCTCTTGATAACGTCTTGGTGGCGCTTAACACCACATACAATTCGATCCACTCTTCACATTCTTGAAAACGAATTACTGCGGTACCTCGACAAATATCGCTCTATACTCGTACTCTATCTTGCCAAATACGTGTAATATAGGGAAGGTCAATCCGTCCGCGTAAACACAAAGATTTTACACGTAAATTTTGAACCATTTATTCCCATAGAATTTAAGTAATTACTCAAGGACTACATCTTTACCATACAGTAAATCAAATATTTTTGACTACTGTTCTTTTCTTCATGATGTGTCAATGTGTTGTAAACACTGGTGCTAAGTTTCATCACAGAGTCTGCAAAACGGAATGGTTTAACATAAAATTGAAAAAGCAGAATGTAAAGTTTGTTTGTTTGATTGGTGTTTAACGTGGTACTCAAGGGTGTTTCCCTTACATGACGACGGATTGTCCACTTCAAACTGTAAATAGGTTCAGAGCCACGGCCGCGGGCCTAGAATGTAAAGAATGGTTTAGAATGTACAAGGAATGTTGTAGTGAAAAAGATAGAACAACAACTTATGGCGAGTGCAAATTATTTTTCATTTTTAACTTCATTATCTGTTACACTTTTAATCAGATGATAATGCCCTTAAACTTTTTATCATATCATATTGTAACGTTTTAATTGCTGCACAGCATTATTCTTGTTTACATTATCAGATTGTCAAGCTGCTTACTAGCATAAATAATTTTGTTAACCAGCCCTTAGTACATGAAAGGTCACTATTGCAAATCCATGCCAGGCTATGTTCTAACTACTTTAAATTTGTTTCATCGGTGTTTAAATAACGAACTTGAGGAAACCAGTCCAACCAACCCTCGACACCATTACCAATAAACAAAGACAGGATAGTCTGTCAAGAAGATGTAATACAAATACAGATTGGCTTCTTGTGTCCTTAAATACATTACTTCAAATGATAAGGAAATGATGAAATGTGCAGCACATTAGCCTATACGATTGAGGTCTGTGCCAACACCATTTTCCAACTATAAATAAATAAAATATTCCCCATTAATGGTAATTTTTGCTTCCAAAATTGAAAAAGAGACCACATTCAAACAGGTGACTATTTTGAAACGTCTGTAATAGTCTAATTGAAGTTAAACCTAGGTGGTAACGCACTTTTCACAAGCTGACGAAAATCGGACATTGACTAATACTCCATGTATATCTTCATGCAAACTTGTTTGTTTGTTATTTTATGTATCGCTAATACCCTACAGCGGCAAGACATTGCGGCATCGTACGATGTGGTTCAACAGACACGTCGTAGTATGTTACATTATCCCAGTCATGCGAATATCGGAAATGACAAATATTTCCTGTCCTTAGATACGTAGTAGCGCCCCTGCTAGACTGTGTTAGACTCGTACCCTTGTGCAGATCATCGATGCACACTGTTGTTTCTTATATGCTAATTATAAAATCACGTGTTGTGCTCTGCTTACAGAGCGCAAGACCGTTGCAAGTATAGCTCAATGTGTCCTATGTCGCCGCAAATGGAAACGAACTTTTTTAAGTCCTCAGTATTGTGGACCGTTCTTTTTACAGTGAATGAATTTAAATTCAATTTTACACTTTTCTAGATACATGTTAGCATTTTATAACCGTCAAGTACCATTTGGCTCTTTAACGCAGACTGGGAACTTTGGGATAAACCCGCACCATTAATGTCTTACCAGGAAGGGACGAAGGCGCTATCCCTTTACAATAGTAAATACAAATTTGAAAAAAGGTTGTATAAAAAGGATTGAAATTGTTAGTATCTGTATCATTTGTTTTTTGTTTGATTTGGGTCACTTTTATCTTTAAAAACACAATTGAATTGATGTACAGATAAATAACAACAAAACATAGTCCCAGTGTATTTTTTACAGGTGTAATTTGTATTGCCACCACCATGAGCGGATATCAGTACATGTAGACATTCAAAATGGCACTGGGTTTATGACGTACGACATGGAGGCCGCTCCGGTTTTAATCAAATGACATGTTTAAATTTGTGAACATGTCTACGAAGTACTCGCTATGAAGGTATCACAACTATTTTTAGCTGACACGATTGTTACGTATATATACCTAAATTTGACAACTGTTTTATATGCTTAAGGACGATGTCAGGATAGACATTGAAATGCTGCGTGAACCCCCACCTTTTTTAAATCCATGCGCGGGCGGAGCGCTTATAGTTGGAAAGAATAGCTGGGTTTGTTTTTTTCATGTACTGAAATTGACTTCCAGCCTGTATAGTAACACTTCGTGCTGATAACTATTCCATAAAGAAACAGTTATTATAACAACTTTCTATGTTCTCGATATCAAATCGTTATTCATGGTCATTTATATAATGTAGCCATGAAAACCATACCGTAATGCTATCTGTCGTACACAATATTTTAACGCAACAAATACAGTTTTGGCTTAAGAAACAGAAGGCGAAACATTTGTCATTTGTTTTTGCTACTGTTATCATTGTTTAAAGTTAGTCACGCAAAAATGATTGATTGATTGATTGATTGATTGATTGATTGATTGATTGATTGATTGATTGATTGATTGATTGGTTGATTGATT
>JARFOD010118191.1:0-14781 GCA_031763545.1 Mopalia muscosa | reverse complement strand
TGCGAACACCAGGGCAACAGAAAGCAACCTCTTTTCTCGCCTCTTACGATCGACCGAGGAAGCCGAGGGAGTATTCTCCAGGGCCATGGCCCACCCGCTCCCTCACGGGGCTATACACATGTGAAAAACATATTCCGGAGACAAAGAGTTAAGTGCGGCGTTTAACCCAAATCAAACAAACAAACAAATAATCGATCACATATTTTAAACGGGTGTATAATTAGCTATTCCTGAACATGACATCGAGAAATTATCAATTAAGGCCATCGCTCAATAAGTATAGACAATGTTTACAGCAGTTGGTCATCACAGAGACGGGGCGATTCAACCTCCAGTTATTACACAGAGAAGCACGCAAAGCTAATCAAATAAATTCGATTAGTGATATTGATTATACAGGACAACCCGGATTAAGTCAGAATTAATCCCTTTTATTCAATGTGCTCAGTCAACAGTCTTACTAAAATCCGTAAACTCTGCTCGGGCAGACTTATAGTTTGTTTGGTTGTGTTTAACTTCATATTAATCAAGGTATGACACGGCCAGCGTCCAATCAAAAACCGTGACGAAACCGGATAGGCTTTTGGTTACACGTTTTGAAACCTGTTGAAAACAAAGCTAAATAAAAAAGAACGTACTGCACAGGGGTTAGTTTCTCGAAGGGCCATTAATGAAACCCGCTATTAGATGATATCACGCCATGTTGATTTGTGTTTTTGTTTGTTTGTTTGTTTGTTTGATTTGGGTTTATATCGTACTAAAGGGCATTTCACTTATATATGAAAACGGATTGTCCACCTCACACTGCTCCTCGCCTATTTACGGTGGAAAACCGAGAGGAAACCTTGTAAAACCCATCCCGCGATTGCCGGAGCCACATCGTATGACTCACTCAAAAAAATGTTGGTCGACAGACAGACTCGATGCCGTGAGCGGTAAATCGAAGAAGGATTAGTTAGCGCACGCGCTAACCATCATTGGCCACGGTCGCGGGCCACGTCATGTTCAATGTCTATCTCTAATCCGCTATTAATCATTGAACATGATGTTAGTGACTCATCGTCTTTCGAGCAACTGGTCAACAAAACCAGCTCCAGATTTATATTGTACTGACACTAGTTGACCATCACACATAACATAATGAAACGCTAATCGATTATTAGAAACATCTTTTAACACAAAGTCATGTTATCTTGTATCGATCGGATAACATTCAATAGGTAGTACTATTTCTACTTTTTCCGTTTCAGAGGCCCCAAATTCACTACACTTCGTAAAAAAAATTATATTTAAAGACATTTTCTCACTTTCAAATTTATAAAAAAAAAAAAAAAAAAACGTTCGTCAACATTTCGTCGTTTTACACTTGAACAGAATTTTTTTTACTCTTAATTCGTTATCAGCTCATATAATTGGCATCTATAGAGTTCATTTCTATTCTTATGTTGCCTTTTCTTTCATCGAGGTTGTTTTACAGAATGTCAGTTGCTAAGCAATTTGGTTGTAATAAAAACGTAAGATGTTCACTGGCCAGTGTTACGATGAATGTGCCAATGAGTGAGATGTTCACTGGCCAGTGTTACGATGAATGTGCCGATGGGTGGCGCAATATTCTAATGACAAGTTAACCATAAATATCACAAAAGTATCAGCTATCTCTAGCTTAATGACAAATAGCTACGGATTTTATAAATATATTTTAGTATTTTTTCTATATCTACAATAAAACTATTATTAAAACAATCACGTTGCTTAAAAATAAATACGCAATGACTGCTTTTCTACGCACACGAAATTGTTTTTGTGTCATCATGGTATAACTATGCCACCTAAATTGTAGGACAGAGGCGTATGGCAAGCCGTTTTACTTTTTATTCGATATTTAATGATATCATCAATTCTTTCATGATATCATCAATTCTTTAATGATATCATCAATTCTTTCATGATATCATCTATTCTTTAATGATATCATTAAAACAATTGATGATATCTTGAAATGTATTAATGATATCATAAATAATTAATGATATCATCAAATATATTTTTGATAGCATAAATTCTATTTAAGATATCATAAAAGAAATCATGATATCATTAATAGAATTGATGATATTATGAAATCAAGTCCTTATTAACATATCATAAATAGAATTAATGATATCATAAATAGAATTAATGATATCATAAATAGGATTAATGATATCATAAATAGAATTAATGATATCATAAAAAGAATTGATGATATCATTAATTATTTTAATGATATCATTAAAGAATTGATGATATCATTAAATAAGGAATAAAATATAAAACGGCTTGCCATAGAGGCGAAGAAAGAACTATACACAACTCGCCAGTCAGTCGAAGGATTCTCAGTCAAATGGAACTATATGAGCCTAATCTCTATCTCACATGGAAGTCCTCTCTCCTTCACAGGGGGCGAAACAAGCAAGCCACAAATACCGTAAAATATAAATGAGTTTCGTAGCCAAATACTAAAGCATTCCTGTTTAAAGCGAAAAACAATTGAAGTGATGAACTAAACAGACTGGTTATCTACTGGATTTTATGGCGTGGGTCCGTCTGAGATGACCCCATGATTATTTTGAGCAACCAATATTACCATATTAAGTGTTTTGGGTCCATTATTCAAACAGTTTCGATATCTGATAATCTGCTGTCTTTTTCTATTGTGGGCCAACGGGCTGCAGGGTGAAGCCAATCAATAAAGGAGTACCAAACCCTCTGAAGAAGGAGCGCGGAGGCTGGCCTATGATTTATCCACTGGTTTCAGGAGTAAGATTTAACGTTGTTGGTTCTTCGGCGCCGTAGTGAATTCAGATTGATCACGTATGTCTCAACAAGTAAGCTTAAGGTGTCAAGAAAATCTTGTCAAGAAGAATTTGTTTTGAATATTATGCCGTAATAATAAATCGTCGAATGGATTTGAGCTTTCCATAACCGAGTAGCTGACCTAGCAATATTGAATCCAGAAATGTACATGTAATATTCCTCAAATGCGCATCCATATGGATCTTTGACATTGTGTTGTTTGCAAGTATACTCAGAGAAGCGTAGGTGATTGGGAGGTGGGGGGGGGGGGGTGTTTGGGGGGGGCTCCACTTCTAATTGTCGTTCAAAACTTATATATTAAGATTCCTTGTCTTATCCCCATTATTTATATACATGTAGAGCTAGGAGTGTCATGACTGAGTAAAAGTTACAAAGAGGATTAATGACGTAGGCACCTGTTTTTTAAATAAAGATATTTGATTGGTCAATACTTGTGGAGCTCATTTGTTTATTGATAAAAGTACCAAGACATAGCCGCGTGGATAAATTTGACTGTAGTTTGTGCATTACCCATTGTTTAAGATCCAATTACAAAATTGATATTGCTCGTTTAGAAAAATTAGAAAGCATAATGGAACACAAGAAATGATGCCCGTTTTACCTATATGCATTTTATTGCAGCCCGGAGTAACGCTTTAACTAAATACACGCGGCCGAGACTGAGTGGTAGCGTTACCGTTCACTGGATGGAGTCCGTCTGTCGACCATCAGGTATATGAGTGAGTCACACGATGTGGCACCGGCAATCTCGGGGTTGTTTTGTACGAGGTTTCCTCCAGGTTTTCCACCGTAAATAGACAAGGTCCAGGGTGAAGTGGGCAACATGCATCATATAAGTGAAATACCTATGAGTACGACGTTAAACCCTAATCAAATACAAAATTCACACAGTTTTGAGTTTATTCTTTACTAGGTACATTTGGTCTTACTCAATCTTGTGGTGACATCAAAACGTGACGTACAATGCCAACTCTCTGCATTTCTATTAGCCAGATGTCCACAACGAAAAGCATGCGCACAACTTTTAAATGAAATCAGAATGGATTTCGGATGAGTAATCTACGGGACGGTAATTGAAAATTAAGGGCAAACTGTCTATTGATTCTGTTAATCGATTCTGTAAATCGACTCACTAAAGCTCTATAGCTTGGCACCTTTACTATTTTATAAATACAAAGAAAAAACACCGAACTCTGGGTTCTTGGCCCACAGAATCCCCAATGCAGTCTGACTGAGCTACAGAGGCTCATTTTAGAATATTTTAATAATTAAAGGTTGACTACGTGTTTGTTTTGATTGGGCTTTAACGTCGTACTCAAGAATATTTCATTTTTATGACGACGCAGTGTGGTCGCTTGTTACTCAAATGCGGTGGCAAACTGAGGAGACAATCCTATAAACTGCCCCACGATTGCAGGGTAACGAGCTCATATAGACTAGTTCGACTATGTCACTTGACCTTGCAAACGGTACATCGAAGGGTGATCAGTACGCCGATTAACTGGCTATTGAACCACGGCCGAGAGTCCCGCTGTGTTCTTATTCCAACGGATTCTTAATACCGCGCCGCCCAGACGCGACATCATGTCATCTTCGGAAACATAATCTACTGTGTTATGAAAACATACCATCTTCTGAAACATAATTTTCTGTTTAAGGGATCGTGTTATCTTCGCAAATATAATTTTATATTTTAAGGAAACATGTTATGTTCGGAAACATTATCTACTGTTTAAGGAATCATGATATCTTCGGAAAGATAATCTGTTGTTTTAAGGAATCCTTCAATATAATGTGTACTGTGTTGTTTTGGAATAGAAAACAATGTGTTCTTTGTTTAAATATAATACACACTGTAAGGAAGTTATTCAACAGATAAGGTTATGTTTTCACTGTCAACATATCTTCATTGCCATCATGTTTTCATTGTCATCATATCTTCATAGCCAACATATCTTCAGTTACCCAACATATTAAGTAAGTTATACTTTTCCAAGCAACATAATCAGAACCGTTTAGGAATCATTGGACATAGTACGTTATATGTTCTATGATAACACCATCGATTCACTGGATCTCTATAAGATTTAATATAGTAATAAGTTAATTAAGGTATTTGTCGATTACTCCTACAGAGAGATTTCTTTGAAAAATTGACGTTTTACACTGCTGGGTTTTGACTCGGTGATGCTTAACACAGCAGATTAATTTCCTTATAGAGCTACCCAAGACGTTACCTTGAAAAAGAGTCGACAATGTTAAACATTAATGTCAATTCAATCTGAGATATAACGTTTAGTAAATGAAGATTTTCTTTTGTTTTGTCGACAATAACACAGTGGGCGCACTTTAACTAATAATTATTTCATCGACTTACGAACTGGGATAATACAGCTATTTGTCAATGTCTGATGCTAAAACAACCAACTGAAGACAAATAAGCCAACTGTGAAAGGCAATTTTTATCCGTAGAAGATTTGACCTTGTTGGAAATGTGGAAATAAATTCTGCATTCCAGGCAGTAAATAAATGAACAAGGGATATAATTTATTCTCAAATAGTTCCCTAGATTGAATAGGAGTCGACCGCAGAGTAATCTTTTGAGTGCTCACAGACTTTCAATGGTGTGAGTTTTTGTTTGCCTGTTTTTTTCCGCGTTTTCTGCAAGAATGTTTTAATGTGTCTAAATGGAATTGAGATGTTTTTAATTGGACAGTTTGTTTATTTACTCGGTTATGGATGACTAGAAACGCCTCCATCACACTAAACGATACAAGAAAATCTCTGCTCAGTAGAAGCGAGTCAATCTTGATTAACGGAAACCTTTGGTAATGTGATGGCACTGATTGATGGCAATTCGAGCTTCCGTAGAAAGACAAAATCCTTGCTAGGTGGCGTCCCTCCGGTTAAGCTTGTAATCTAAAACGCGGACAATGCTTCTATAGCTAATCCCCGCGCCGAATATCGATGGTTCTGTGAATCTTTTAAAAATGAAGGCATTTGAGGGGATAGTTTTCGCGGGACGTCTGTGAGCGCCCAATTCTGCGCGTCTGAGTCGACCGCCATCCGTCCATTAATCGACACAGAGTAATATTTCATCCATTAATGTAATTGGTTGCTCTAAAACGATTCACCTTTGAAAAAAGTACACACATAACAATCCGTCTCAAGGTCATCTATACAGGAGCAATTAGCCTTTTGGTTGGTTTTAATTGAAATAATTGCTCAATCCACCATATCTTTATTAGGCATAAACATATTTGAATCATTCCTAAGGCAAATTCAAGTATTTCTTTAAGCGTTATGAAATATACTCTGGTGCATGCTATTTCAGATCGGCTTCATGTTGCCCCTTAGCTCTGAGGGCACCAGGGCATCATAATGCTCCGTTACTGCCGGCCACTGGTTTATGTGTTTTTGATTATGCTTTATGTATGTTTTCATTTGAGGAAAAAAAATGTTTATTAGTTTGTTTGGTTGGTGTTTAACATCGTACTCAAGGGTATTTCACTTATATGACGATGGATTGTCCACTTCACACTGTGCACAGCCTTATTACGGTGGAAAACCGGGATAAAACCTCGTAAAAACCACCCCCGCGATTGCCGGATTGCGATTGTGATTCTGATTCGCTCATATACCTGATGGTCGAAAGGCGGACTCGACGGTAACTCGAAGCATGTTCGGTTCAGGAAGCGCACTCGCTTCTACTGAGCCACGGCCGCGGGCCAGAAAAAAATGTAAATATAACTTTTTTAAGTAGGATTTCCTTGAACGTAGAGTAAACTTATTCCCATGCATGTGGAGTGCAGCCCCAATGGACGAAGGAAATCTCGTGTAGAAAATTACTGTCAATATTAAACGCGCATATTCAAACAATGTCAATTTTAATCAAAGTATATTAAGAACTCAGAAGAAAGATAATGAATATTTGGCAAAAGTTACATCAGACATCGAAATGGTGGAATTTTCGACATATTTATCTCGGCCAGAAAAGAACAAAATATGCGATCTATAAGTTATATTGTATGGTTCCTCAGTCTTCAACAATGAAATAACCATTCAATGTCACATACAGGTACAGTTGTTAATGTTGCACTTCGCTAATATCTGCACCACTGTATGCTATTGTAATGTATTATAGGGAAACAGGATGAGTTATTCCCAATGTTCCGTGGTCTAATAAAGCTTATAAAAGACTGAATAGGATTGTTTCATTGAGGTTATATGCGGTACTAAAGGTTTTTTCACTTATTTTAATGAGTGTTAAACTGTCTGATATGCGACGAATAACACCCAGTAGACACTAGAACAAACATCGAGAAATTAAGTCTTTTTCACTTATTTTAATGAGTGTTAAACTGTCTGATATGAGACGAATAACACCCAGTAGACACTGGGGCAAACATACGAGAAATTAAGTTTTTTTCACTTATTTTAATGAGTGTTAAACTGTCTGATATGCGGCGAATAACACCCACTAGACACTGGAACAAACATAGGAGAAATTAAGTTTTTTTTTCTCACTTATTTTAATGAGTTTTAAACTGTCTGATATGCGACGAATAACACCCAGGAGACACTAGAACAAACATCTAGAAATTAAGTCTTTTTCACTTATTTTAATGAGTGTTTAACTGTCTGATATGAGACGAATAACACCCACTAGACACTAGAACAAACACACCAGAAATTAAGGTTATTTCACTTATTTTAATGAGTGTTAAAATGTCTGATATGCGATGAATAACACCCACTAGACACTGGAACAAACATACAAGAAATTAATGTTTTTTCACTTATTTTAATGAGTGTTAAACTGTCTGATATGAGACCAATAACACCCACTAGACACTAGAACAAACATACAGGAAATTAAGTCTTTTTCACTTTTTTAAATTAGTGTTAAACTGTCTGATATGCGACCAATAACACCCACTAGACACTAGAACAAACTCACCAGAAATTAAGGTTATTTCACTGTTTAATGAGTGTTAAGCTGTCTGATATGCGACGAATAACACCCAGTAGACACTGGAACAAACATACAAGAAATTCAGATTATTTCACTTATTTTAATAAGTGTTAAACTGTCAGATATGAGACGAATAACACCCAGTAGACACTAGCACAAACATACGAGAAATTAAGTTTTTTTCACTTATTTTAATGAGTGTTAAACTGTCTGATATGCGACGAATAAAACCCAGTAGACACTAGAACAAACATACGAGAAATCAAGTTTTTTCACTTATTTTAATGAGTGTTAAACTGTCTGATATGAGACGGATAACACCCACTAGACACTAGCACAAACATACAAGAAATTAAGTCTTTTTCACTTATTTTAATAAGTGTTAAACTATCTGATATGCGACGAATAACACCCACTAGACACTGGGACAAACATACAAGAAATTAAGTTTTTTTCACTTATTTTAATAAGTGTTAAACTGTCTGATATGCGCGGAATAACACCCACTAGACACTAGCACAAACATACGAGAAATTAAGTTTTTTTCACTTATTTTAATGAGTGTTAAACTGTCTGATATGAGACGAATAACACCCAGTAGACACTAGAACAACTATACAAGAAATTAAATTTTTTCACTTATTTTAATGAGTGTTAAACTGTCTGATATGCGACGAATAACACCCAGTAGACACTAGCACAAACACACAAGAAATTCACTCCAGCCACATATGTATTGTCCGAGGGTTGTCGCACAGTAGGCCTGCATATAGAATAAACATTAATTATCAACAGACGTAGGCCTACATTTTATGTATACCAGGGAAACTTGCACCGCCCAGCCACAACATGTCACAACAGAAAGGGCAGTCCCTTCCACTGAGCCACCAGACCCAGACAAACAATGTGCTCAAATCTAGACACCTACAGTGATGCTGCATTATGTCTAGGCTTATTCTATATAGTTTTCAACTGGAAAAAATGCAAGATTTTGATGCAAAAATATGGATGATGGATAGATTGGTGCTGCATAAGGGAGAGAGGGGATGTCATTTTCTAGCATTTAGATGCTTTCAAACAAATTTCTATCTTGGGAAAATTTCATGAATGCCAAATAAACATCTTTCCATAGTATATTAATCAGTAAGAATCATTAATGTCTTTAAATGCCAAATCAACATTTGCTAATATCAACATATGAAGGGTAACCAGAAGGTTTTGTTTGTTTGATTGGTGTTTAACATAGTACTCAAGGATATTTAACTTATATGACGACGGCTTGTCCACTTCACACAGTTGTGATCAGGGCAACCGTATTTGAATATAATATAGTGAGGTATATAATCTAGTACCATCTCTGTAGTGGATTTTACAAAACAAGTGTTATGCTTACCAGCATACTTCTCATATCACTTTGATATCTCTGATGACAGAATGAATATCTGGGTGATGAGCTGTACATGCTGAAAATATTGAATACAGAACAGTGAAATTCAAATGACACATTGAAAATTGGAACAAATTGTACTCTATGACTGGATTATTTGATTGCAGTGTATGCCACACTTAGGGTTATATTACTAATATAAAGATATACAAGCTCAATGAATTGATTGCTTCATGTTTTACGCCATGCTAAAGGATATCTCACTTATATGACAGTGGTGTATTCCAATAATAATTGACACTAGCACAATCAAGATATGAATTTGTTTCATAAAGTTGTAATGTTAATCCACCTCCTGTGCTAAGTCAAGGCAGCATTGCTACCATAAGTCAATTTTGTCTGAACGGATCCCTAATTGTATCCCATGATTCTACACTTCCTGGTGTGTATTTGAAGTATTAAGAGACAAAGAATCAATTAGCTGCACAGTGGAATGTTAGTTGGATTAACAAGAGCTTCACAGTTGTCCGTAGATCTCAACTGCATACGTGTATTAACCTACTGAGCTGCAAGTTGCTTCCCTTTAAACAAACTGCCCTTAGCCAGAGGGCCTAGCTTCACACTGCACCTAACCTTATGAGGGTGGAAAACCGAGAGGAAACCTCCTAAAAACCACCCCTGCTTTTGCTGGAGCCACAACAGGTGATTCACACATATACCTGATGGTATTACAATTTAACTCAGGTAAAGTGATGACCCTTTTAGTTGAATAGGGAACAATTGAGACCCCAAACACGACCTGTTACAAATTCAAGTAATTGGTCAAAAGTTTCGTATGTCTTTTCTCAAACTCTGTAATGAAACAAACCTTCATAATTTGGTCTTGTATCTGAGCCAGTTCTTCTGTCATGGTTTTAATTTGGTTCACGATTTCAGTCCGTGAAGTTGATTGCCGCATCACTTTCAAGCTGACAGGATTGATTAGTGGCCTGAAAGGAAAAAAATTACAGCTCAAATAGAGTGAAAAAACATACACTGTCAGAAAGTTGACAAATAGATCTATGAAATTGGGACAAAAGTTTTTATAAACTACAGTTCATTTTTTTTGTTCAACGTTTAATATATTTAGTTTTCATTTCCTTTCTATAAATGATGATCTTCATACTGTTAAATAATGTCTGTCCACATACCAATCATTTTGTCCTGGTGTCTTTATTTTACATTCCACCATAACATTCAAACTGGTACTACAACTATCTCCCGCTATAAGGCGCCTCGATATTACGCGTGTTGCGTTATAACGCGGTCGTGATCGTGTCCCCCAATTTTTTTGTCACTATGTGTGTTGTTGTTGTTGAATTCGGTCTTTAATATGTTTCAATGTTATATTCGTTTACAGCGCAGATCCTGTTTTATGTAACAATTTCCAGTTATCAGTACACTAATCGGCAGGCACATGTAAACACAGTCAGCTGGGCTGCCTTAGGCCTACAGGTGGACTGCCCTGAGCAGTTCAAGAGTCTGCGGACCGCAGCAGGGTTGACTTTGCAACCAGGGAAATTGCTTGCAAATAATGATGAGATATATATTTTTTATTGAAAGTAAATAAATTATGTTTATAGAAAAAGGGAAAACGTATGTGTTTTGGTTTTTATGAAGTGAACAGACAGAAAAGTCACATAGCTTTCTCAGAAAACCGGCCGGTCTATTTAATGTGCAGAAGATGAATGCAACAACATACATATGTCCATTCTCCCATAGTTACAACTTTTAATGGTTCTGCGTTTAAAAAAAGGACTTCTCTAAACTGTCTGTTAATTAAATTATTGATTTTTTTATTATAAAAGCCAAGCGGTGCTTCTAAAAAGACACTCGTTATCCTACATAAGTACTGTTGGCTAGATTCACACTGGTCAGCCATTTTACGGCTTTTGCGAAAGCGTGTAGCAAAACTTAGTCTGTGTCTACGAGACTTCATACAAACAAATTATAAAACTCCTGCTATTCTCAAACAAATTATGGGATTTTTAAAAAATATCAATGCACTTTTAAGTATTGAGTGTGAACAATAATGTACGTAGTCAAAAGAAAATGCCGACATCTGCCATCTTGAAAATTGTCCTCGTACGCGTGTAGTAACAGTAACCCTACAAGCTTGTGCATACGTTGAAAATGCGATCTGCTTTTAATTTAATATAGATAATTAAACGTAACAAACATAAAAAAGTTTCTTAAAAAGTTGATTATTAGTGTAAAATATGATAATAAGCCTGCAGCCCATTGCAGCATGTTGTTGTACACACTCAGGGCTTGAAATGTATATCTAAATGCTGGACAAGACCAGCAAAATATGGCAAGGTCCAACAACTTTTTCGGTACCTTGGACATTTGTCTGATACGAAAATTGATGTAATAGAAGCCATTTTAATCCAATCTCATCACTTACTTATTTTCAGTTCAACTAAATGGTTTTATTTTCAACAGAATCCTTGACAAATTCAAATATGGGATCTGTTTTGATGTAATCAGGTCTGCAGCGTAAAGCTCAAGCCATTTGATTGGAGGACGAGCACGATCACTGCAACAGGACATATGGTTGGACCATCATATACATTACCATAAACCTATAAGATGCAATCTTCTTCCGCTCAAATTCACTTCTTATGTTTATACATTGCCACATTTCTATGTATGGAGTAAGGGAATAAGGTAATATCACTATAAAACATGGCGGGTATACTGAAGTTTTGTTTTACACGCACGAAAATAAATGGCGGATTGTAAATGAAATCGAAGATAATTAAGTTGAAAAGAAAAGAAGCAAGATAAACCCCTCCCATACGTGGTCCATCTCTGTATCTGCTGACAACAACAACAACACGCACGTGTTGAAGGCTGAATACCAATGGCTTGACAGGCTTATCACGGTCATCTGGCTTGTAAGTGTTTTATAATAAATAAAATACGCTATTAATACGCTAATGTTTTTATCATTATAAAGTGTGTGACATATATATTCGAGAAAAATAAACAATAAGACAAAAAATAAAATATTACTGCTTGGATCTATCCCTATCCATACGTAATAGGCCTCCTATATTTTGAAGACAGAAATATTGGCTTGCCTACTAATACATGGCCTATAACGTATAGATAGGAACAAATGCAAAATTTTTGTTATTTTTGTTATTTCTTCCCTGATTATTTATGTTTATCGAATATATAAGTTCACACACTTTACAATTCATATACGATAAAAAAAATAAAAAAATGTTGATAACATATATTATTTTACTATTAAACACTTACAAGTCAGGTCACCCTGGTTTACACAATTTGATAGACGATCCGTGATACAGATCCGTGATACATGTAATAAAATAAGAGGATATTGTCAATGTGGATGAACATGTAGAAGATGGGTGTATTTATTAATGCCAAAAATGTCGGCAAGAAATGAAATTGTCCGGCAACTTTCTAAAGCTGTAGGACAAATGTCCAACTGTTAATTTGAAACATTTCTACCCCTGCCAACATGCTCAATGTGCCCATTGGCACAAGCTAGTTGACTAACACATTCACAGTTGGATGATACGAAGGATAGCAGCGTTTCTAATCCCTCTACATACTCATTCCAGGTTTAATAAGAGCAATAATAGCAGCCAATCATGGGCAGATGTAGGTAATGGTTTACATGTATGAACTCTCAGTGTTAGCTGTAATACATCAGGGGTAATCAAAACTCAGGAATTCCAATCAACCATTATTGTTAAAGACTCAAAATCAGTTATTATCATTGTTACAATAAAAATAAGGCCATAGGATCTGCAGGCGGAGTAGCTGAACACACAATATAAACTGAAGGAAATGAGGAACATGATCGATTAATCATTGGATGCAATGACAGGAACTCCAGTTAACTTCTGGTATATAATTCTTGTGTAGTAGAAATCATGAAACGAAACCATTCAAGGATCCATGCAGGTTAAACTGGAAGCAGAGTACAGTAGACAGGACGTAATTAGGGGAAAGCTAGAGGAAATTCATATGTCATTCATTCAGTCCTCCGGTTATCCTGAAATTTACAATTAGAACAAAATCTTAAACATCATGTACTTCTATAGGTTTAACTTACATGCGATAAATTCAAAAAATGAAACAAATGTAAAATGATTAAATTAAAAAACAAAAAATTCTCACTAGACTTAGAATTCCATGTGAACGTAGGTCACATTGCCGCATAATTTTCCAGGGTTTGATGACCTATTTGGTTTACATGTAACACCTTATGTAAGGTGAATTAAATTATAATATAATATTTTGACAAGCAGAAGCCTCAAGCCTGTACTATAACAGTTTACATGGTCAGTTTTACACTGTGACGTTGACATAATTAAATTATATTGTGACTTTCTTCACTCTTTCCTCCAAAAACCGGTTAAGACTGCCGTGCAATGGCCATTTGGGACCATTTGTTTTGTCAACAAGGAAGGAAATTGCCGCAATGTAAAAAGCAAAAAGGTCTTGCTGGATCGATTTTCAGAACACCTGTTGTAGTTAGCCTCTTATACAGAAGAAATATAAATCTGCACTACACTTTATATTATAGAAAAAAATTCTTCATCTACAAAACAATATCTGTTTAGTAGTTTATTACAGACACAGAAGCAAAAATTGAATTACTTTAAATACATGTACCTGGAAATATATCTGTGATTTGGGAACAAGTAAAAAAAACCTTAAAACCTATGTTTCTGCCATTATTCTTTCATACATTGTATAAACTTGTTAAATGTATTTTTTGTGTTTTTCAGAGATCTGAGTCTAAATGAAATCCACACTGTCCCGGAATTTGCTTTCATCTCTATTACCTATTTAGAAGAGCTGTAAGTATTTCAAAGCACATCAATTTCTCTGCTGTTCTAATAATAGAATTAGTGTGTACAGGCTTACTGTGTATTCATTGAACTTGTCGAACTCTATTATTAAGGAGAGTACGTGGTAAACATGTCCACACTCTCTCATAACAGTGAAGTGATGATTGCACTAAAATAAAACCTTTTATGTACCCATATGTTGTAAAAATTAAGAAGTGATTTGTATGCACCATGTTAAAAGTAAAATGTATACTACTTTCATACTAGGTACGGTACTTATATACATCTGTGTATAAGCAGTAGAGTGTTTAGTTAGGATGCACAGTACTTAAACCCCAATCAAACAAACAAATTTATCTATTATGCAGGCCTGTGCTGTAGGGGAGAACAGACAGAACAGAGTTTCCCCATGGTTATGCAAACTTATTTTAGGAGGACCTACATGTATTTATAGATTTCCCAAATTGTTTGCAGTCTTCAGCTAAATTTGCATTTTGCACAAAATGTGACAAATTGTGTCATCGGATAATCAACTTTACACCGGAATATAAACTTAATTAAAGAATTTTGCCAAGCAAATACACACAGCCTATTTACTACCGCGAGCAAGTGGGTGGGCCATGGCCGTGCCGAATACTCCCTCGGCTTCCTCGGTCGATCGTAAGAGGCGAGAAAAGAGGGTGCTT
>JARFOD010118180.1:0-14782 GCA_031763545.1 Mopalia muscosa | reverse complement strand
TCCGTAGACAACCTAGACATTGTTTTATAGCAGCATCTTTGAAACTCATCCTCCTTTTCAACTTTCAATGATAAATAAATTTTTTTTCTCTCTCTCTCGAAATTTCCCGTGAGAGTCGTAACTTTCCCGGCAATGACATTCCCATATTCCCTACTTTTTCGAGCCATGCTGAGTCCACTGCTATAACAATGCAATATGTGCCTGATAAATTAACCAGAAGCGGCAACTAAATTGAGAAATATTAAATGAGTCGTACAAATGAAAACAAATGCAATACGCAGTGGCTGATCAGGGATGAAATTACCCAGAGTTCCTCACAAGTAAGGACACATGTCTGAAATGTGAGGTCACAGTTTCTTGCTGGTCTACAATACTGTGGACATTACTATATAGGCAGTTACATACTTCTAGTTAATATATAACTGATAGGATATAACTTGTAATGAGTTATACACAATACACACAATATCTCGTCTCCCTATATTTATTCCAGCAATATACACAATAAATATCAGTTTTTAGCCTGAAAACACTATGATGGGGTTACATTGTACAGCTGAAAAAAAAAAAAATCCAACATCTGTAGGGTAATACCATCATATCCACATTTTTATCAGGGGTTATATTCAAAACTGGTTGACAAAATTTGAACATTTATTTCCCCATGATCAGTAGAAGATATATAGCAGTTCTGTAGCCCCTTCTCTACAGTCTCAACAAAAATTAGCAAGGCTGTCTTAGAGTTCAGTCATTGTTCAGCTTCTTGGGACTGTTCTTTCTTGTCTTTGTTTATGACCCAGTGACTGACATAAACGATTTATTGATCCCTCATACTAGTTGGATTATGTACAGTAAGTCACATACATGTATGTATCTGGGCTACAATGTAGGCATGTCATTTTGGTGAAATTACCAAAGTTGACACGCTTAAAAAAAAATAAATCATTTAGACAAACAAATAATCTGATCTATCAACTGTCTTGATAATTTATTATGGGATTGACAGCTTGCTTTTTTCTATATTTTTTTCCTAAATAACCTTCAGACATGTACCTAGACAAGCTGTTTTCTCCAAGTTTTTGACGAAGTACTGCTCTTACATTTTAACTTCATTCTGTATCCAAAAATTACAGAAAAACAAGCAAAAATAATGTAATGTTTGAAAACTGGTGGTGTTTAGAAAGAGGTAACCAGACAATACTTATAAAAGTAAAAGGTACCAGAGAAGAACTGGATAAAATGAAATCTGTGCAGTGGACATCTTCAGCTATCTAAGAACATGTACATACAATCCAAAAATGATTGGATTGCCACAGTGCGTAAGGGGAGATAATTCCAAGCATAAAAGGGAATCAGATTGGGGCTTAAAAAAAGTCTAACAACACTGTAGCATGACTTTTTCAATTGAAACAAAGCATTGTTTCAATTTAAACAAAGTATCACATTGAAGCAGTGCTATGCAGTCAGACCTAATCCATTGCTAAATCAACTTACCATGGCTCCTGTCCACCAGTTCATTGTCCAACTCTGACCTCGTGTTAACCTCAGATATGTCTAGCATCTCTTCATCTGTACTGCTATGGATACTAGCTCGATCCGAGAGAATTCCGTTAGCTCCAGACGGCCGGTTAGAGGTCATTGGTCTTGGCAACACCAATCGGGTATCGTCAACGTCCTCTAAAAGAGCATCCGTCTCCATTAAAAATCGTACATATATACTTTCACAAATTTCATTGAAAAAGTCTTGTAATTTCTGAAAATAATGTCAAAAATATAAATATTTAGGAATTTTTAATACATATTTGTTTCATCAGAAAATATCATCTTATCAAAGAAAATAGCAAGGGAAAAAAAGAACAACACAATATTGTTACCAACCATGAAAGAAGCGGTCAACTTCCTTGTTACCTAAAAGATTTATTTAAAATTGCAGTTGTCACTTGTTTTAGCGAATTCAACATTTCTTACTCACTTTGTTTTAATCTATATGTAGATTAGAAAATAGTTTAAATCATCATCATATAGGATGTTAATCGTCAATCAAATCTTTTCGAATATGTACTATCTAACCACAAAATGTTAAAATAGTATAAAACATCACAACACTAGAAAATAAAAGCAACATTACAGTATACATGTATGCTTCAAATGAACAACAAAACTATGATCAGTGCAGGTATTTTAAATTCAGGTCAGGGGAGACAATATGCATGAAGGGAGACAACCTGTCTAAAGGAAGACAACTTGTGAAAACATTATACAGGTCTTAAAATACAAACAAAAAACAATTTTATTTATATGCAAAACCACGTAAAATGTCATTTGGAGTATATATAGAAAAATCTTCATCACGAGCTAGAAAAACACTCCTCAAAACCATTTCTCAGTCACTTCCTAATCTTCTCTTTACAAGGGATGGTGAGTAAGAAAGGTGAGGGGAACGGGCAGATGGGTGAGGGGGAAAGGGCGGATGTGAGAAAGGGGGGCGGGTAAGGGGATGGTGGGTGGTTGGTTTATGATGGTCCTGTTGGTGGGGTAAACAAAACTTTACCTAGATCAAAACAGGATACAGGTTATCAGAAACTACTATTAACAAACCAATGTTGAATAATCTGAGTTTCATAATGTTAAAACATATGACATTCATCTTTAAATTGTTTTTATATTGAATATTATTGACCTTATCAAGTTGTTAGTTAACCATGTTAGTCTGCTATCCTATGTATAATGACCTCTTCCTTTATTAGTTATAACATTTAAACTTCATGACACAAATGTCTGCATTCAGTTTTGGTAACCTGAATGGTGGCTTACTTTCAAGATTAGTCAAATCAAAAATGTTTCCCCCAATGGAGAATAGTGTTTTTAATATTTCCCACAACTTCCAAATGCCATTAAAAAATGTGATAAGTAATCATAAGTTATTAGTTACCCCAATCCAAAGGCATTTTCTCTGCAGCAGTTATTCATGTATGTTGCTTTCTTTTTATATTTGATTTTAGATGAAGTCCCAATCTTATAGCTGTAGTAACACAGAAGCATGTTAGTTGTTCAACTGGTCGTGAGTATTTTTTCACTACTTTCTGTGATGTCAGACTGGAAGAAGTTACACTGTAAGCTAGCGATGTTGATCCAGGACTAGTAACATAACTATTGACTATGACATGTAGTTCCCTAGCTTCTTCATTTTTAATCACCTTGGTTAAAACATACCATAAACAAAATCATATTGTTGCTGAGTGTGGCTGGAGCTTTAACAGATAGATAAGTAAGATATTCCTACCAATGAGCTAGCATTTTTTACCTTCAATTTCTGACTCCTGATTTTATACTGGTCTGACTGACATTTCTGACACCTGACTTACTGGTCTGACTGACATTTCTGACACCTGACTTGCTGACATATCTAACACCTGACTTACTGGTCTGACTGACATTTCTAATACCTGACTTACTGGTCTGACTGACATTTCTAATACCTGACTTACTGGTCTGACTCACATTTCTGACACCTGACTTACTGGTCTGGCTGACATTTCTGACACCTGACTTAATGTTCTGACTGACATTTCTGACACCTGACTTACTGGTCTGACTGACATTTCTGACACCTGACTTACTGGTCTGACTGACATTTCTGACACCTGACTTACTGTTCTGACTGACATTTGCGACACCCGATTTACTGGTCTGACTGACATTTCTGACGCCTGACTAACTGGTCTGAATGACATGGACCACATTGTTCTAATGCCCTATCTATTTATCGACAACTGATTTATTGGACTAAGCACAGATAATTCCAAGACACAATTTACTGGTGTCGTACAGATTCTAAAACCTGATTTGCTGGTATGACACTGATGATTCTTTATCCTTATTTACTACTCTGACATTGGTGATTCTGACAATTAATGAAGTTACTACTCTTACATTGATGATTCTGACAAATAATTTACTGGTCTGACGAACACTGATGAATAGAGACACCATTTACTGGTCTGACATTGACAGGGGTGGAAATGAACTTTTTTGTGATCAGGCCAACCGGGCCTGCAGGTTTCAAGAGTTGCAGGCCAGATAGCAATGTTACAGGCCCAGCATCGTCAACAGCATGGCTGCAGGTTCAAAATCTACAGTCCCATCAAACATTTTACAGGTCCAACCCAGTATTGTAATATAGAGTAAACAAAACTACAGGCCAGTTGGGCCTGTAGGTCTTGAAATTTACAGGCCCACCAGAAAAACTACCAGGTTTTGGCCTGCAGTCCGGCTAGTTTCCATCCCTGGGTCAGATAAATGTATATCAGTAAATAAACTGTACAATCCCAGAGTAGATTTGTATGGTCCGCAATGATGGTGTAATTAGCTGTCAATAGCTGATAACAAAATGTCAAAAATTTGTATTGGTATTCGACCTGTTGTGTGTGTGTTTATCATTTGTATCATTTATTTTACTAATTTTTTTTCTTCTTTCAGCGTTTGGTACTGCCCTGATGCTGTTTTGTCTGACGACTCACCAGCTATTTGAAGTTTACAACTACTTGGTTTCGACAATCATCTTATGTGTCTCAGTCTGGTGGAATCTTCATTATATGTCTGAAAACGGTATGGTTGAACCCCATACACGACCTCGTAGCTGGATGGATTGGGATACAATGACAGTGATAACAAGCAATCCAAAAGCTAATGTCCCAGATCAGAACGTTAGCTTTGGAATTAATTTTATTGTACAAGTTAGTTTGGCTCTACTGTTCATCCTATTCCGTACCCAAGGCCCTCTATTCAACATGATGCAGACAAGCCGTATTGGTGTGTCTATGCTTCAAGGCAGTGTTTATTTGTCTCTAACTCTACCTATACTGTGTGGAGCTGATACCGGATTGTCCTGGCAACTGCCTCTGGTGTCTGTTGGAATACCCACTGTGTACATGTTTACAGAATTATATTTATATTGCCCGAATATTTTCAGTAGTTTGGCAGATGGCTACACAACAGCTTATCAAACCATAAGTACATTTGGGGTTCAGGTTTTCATAGAGACACAGTGGATTCGTCTCCATATCCCTATCGTTCTGTTTACATTTTGGTTGACGAGAGTATCGTACCATCTGGTCTGGTATGGTTGGTTGGAGATGAATGAATCACTGTTATACACTGGGGAAGTGAATTATTTGAGTATAGATTTATGGACGGCGGTGTCACAGCGTGTTTTAGTCCGGGGATGTGAAACAATAATAGCGGTGCTCGGATTAACCAGTGTTGTGTCATATGTAGCCCATTATATTGGTATCTTTATGGCTTTCTGCATCAATTCCAACAACGAGGAAGACAAGAACATGGGAACTGTATCAGCCATTTTGTTTTTTATTCTAGCTTTACAAACTGGTCTTACAGGCCTTGGACCAGAAAAGCGACTAGTGCGCTTGTATAGAAACTTTTGCCTACTGTTTACAGCTTTATTACATTTTGTGCACAGTATGGTTAACCCTTTACTGATGTCTCTTAGTGCTTCTCGAAATTTATCCATCAGTAGACATGCTCGTGTGTTAATAATGTGCCTCATTTTAATTATATTCCCAGCAATTCTTTTGTTTTATTTGTGGGCAGAAAATTCTGTCAGTACTTGGCTTTTAGCAGTAACTGCGTTTAGTGTTGAAGTCATGATCAAGGTAGCGTTTTCATTAATGGTATACATACTTTTTATGATAGATGCTTATTGTGATTGTTTCTGGGAAAAATTAGATGATTATGTGTACTACGTCAAATCTGCAGGAAGCACCATTGAGTTTCTGTTTGGGATCTTCCTTTTCTTTAACGGTGGATGGATTATGGTGTTTGAATCCGGAGGCACAATTCGAGCTGTCATGATGTGCGTTCATGCTTATTTTAATATATGGCTCCAAGCTAAAAAAGGATGGCAAGTGTTCATGAAAAGGAGAACGGCTGTACAAAAAATAAACTCCTTACCTCTGGCTACTCCTGAACAGTTAGAGGATGTGAATGATATATGTGCAATCTGTCATTCAGAACTTACAAATGCTCGTATAACACATTGTCACCATTACTTCCACGGTGTATGTTTACGGAAATGGCTTTATGTACAAGACTGTTGTCCATTGTGTCATAAGCTGATATATGCTCCTGAGCCACCAAATCCACCAATTCCTAGTACTAGTGACGGAAACATAGCAGAGGGCTCACCCTTAAGAGATGGAAACCAGAATGTTAACACAGGGACAGTGTTGCATAATACAGCTGAAAATGCAAGTGAAATGCAGGATCCAGATTTGCTACCCGAAGCTGAACAATGGGCTAGCTTTGAATTCACTGATGATCGTGGTGTTATTATAAATGATGGCCGACTAGATTCAGAGCATTTCCAGAATGTGTTACTGACTGCCATGGCTGCTTCTGAAAGTCAGTACCAGGGAGCTAGAAATACCCCTTCTACCGAGCTTAATCTAACAGCCATGAATGGCGAACATGCAGAACAGAGAAGATGTGCCACAGACCTAATTTCAGAAACTGAGAAAAGCCCAACAGGATCGGAATCCTCTCATCAAGAGGAATTTAACCCTTTTGAACAGGAACTCTTTTATTATGATTCTGATGAAGGTGCAAATAGTTCCCCAACAGATAATGCTATGTTTAGTCAAAGATAACAAAAATATCTTCCACATCATTTCTATATATGTTATTAATATTTAAATGTGCATATATTTGGATTGTTTCTATGATAAAGAAATATATATTCGAATGTACATATCATATGCCATTGTTCCCCATGCTATAGTATCTATACACTTTAGTAAAGATTACTAGTTGGTTCTTATAAAATAATTCAAATTCATTGACATTTAATATGGTTGTCTCACAAATTTTGTTGTTTTTTGTCATCGATAAAATGGTAAAACAGTTCACAAATAGCAAAGAATTTAATTCTAGAGTTTCAGTTTTATGTTCCTTTCTTTGGAAAAATGCATAATATGCTTCTTGTAAGAGTAAAATTACCGACCATATTTCTGTCACAGAAACAGGTATAACGTAAAGACAATTTTATAGATGCCTTCACTAGTTCTGATGCTGTTTTTACTTGGCATTAGAGGATAATTAACTTCCACATTCCACCATTATGGAAAGACTTCACATCTTGATTGTGCTTGTGTAAATACCCTTAAGCACGGTGTAAAATAACTATCAATCAATGACTGATTCTGTTTTTAGCATTTAACAATGTCATTTTAATACTTTCAGACAAAAGATCTTTTACAAAACTCTACAAGCTGAAATCTATAAACACAATATGTATGAAACCAAAAAAGGTTCACAAATGGTGCTATAACATGCTTTTTGTTGTTAGCTTTCAGTCGAAATATATTTGGCTGCAAAGCTGG
Source organism: Mopalia muscosa (assembly GCA_031763545.1). Lineage (NCBI taxonomy): Eukaryota > Metazoa > Mollusca > Polyplacophora > Chitonida > Mopaliidae > Mopalia > Mopalia muscosa. The sequence continues at coordinate 7,385 of JARFOD010118180.1, read as the reverse complement.
TATCTGATATGTTTACAGTTTTAGTCATTGTAATATAATTGATCAGACTGTTGACAGTTAATGGGAAAGACAGCTGTTTTGCTATCAAAGCTTACTATTTTTTTTTGCATATTTTCCAAGACAACCCTCTGTATTGCACTTGCAATCGAATAAGTACAGCCGTTAATTAATTAATTTAAAAAGCGGAACTGATGGGATTGTTTAAAAACACAGTAGTTATATCATCTAGTCGTGGCTGTCCCCTGTTGCCTGCACTGGTGGATGCTTTCATTTCAAACTGAAAGTGAGCGTTCCGTCCCCAAGTAAAACAACAACAACTAACAACCGCTTGTATATATAAACCTGGTACTATAAAAAAAAAAAGATTTTTTAAAACCGCATGTCAGCTCAAAACATGCTAAATGTATGTGTTACTCAAAGAGCTATTGTGATATGTATACAGCAGATTAACATTGTGCACGGTTGTGTATTCGCTGTGTTGTTATGCGAGCGGTTGGAGGGAGCTTCATGTTGTCCTGGACCCCTGGTGCTCTCAGAGCTAAAGGGGAACAGGAAGCCGATCTGTTTGTGGTGTCTGTATTGTGCTGTTTTTGTCGTCATGTATTTGTCCCATCCTGTCTTTGTTTGTTGCCAGTGGTGTCGAGGGTGGTTTCCTTCACCCATTGGGCTGGGACATCGTCATATAAGTGAAATACCCTTGAGAACGACGTTAAACCCCAATCAAACAAATGCTGTGTTGTTATAGATGCCTTCCAATGCATCCCTAAGAAAACTGACACACTGGTGACCGACTGGCGACTGTGTATTGGAACAATGACCTCAGTCACACTTATTAAATTAACTAATTAACGGCTATGCTTACTCAAATGCAAGTGCAATACAGATGTTTATCTTCGAAAATATGAAATAAAAATAATAAGTTACGGTCTGAAAACAGTTGTCTTACCCCTTAAGTAATAGTCCACTATTGACATTTATAATTATTAATATGCAATAGATAGATAATTCAAATTATAATAGCTTGATATATATGTGTCACTGTCAAAATGTTGTGTTTTATCCCAAAACAAAAAGTGGTATCAATAAATTATATATTTATGATAATGTTACAACATTTCTAAATAATGTATAAATCTTTTAATAACCAGATACTTTCAGTCCTTTGATGTTGGGAGTACATGGTGTCATAAGAACAATACTCTTGAGCATGGCGTTAAACACAACTCAATCTTTCAATCAGTCAAGGAGGCTTAAGGAGCTTAAATCAACTTTTTGGAAGCTGCCACTGATAGATGTGAAAATACCATCAACTTTTCATTTACCTATTAAATACTAGAAATGCAAACCCATACTGAATCCATACTGCTATAGAAGACCAGAAATGTGAACCTATAAAACATTTGATCCTGGACTTTTTTTTTTTTTTTAAAGAATGATTAATAGTTGTCAATTTTGCTTACCTTTATCTATAGTTTTTGCCATTGTAATCATAATCAAATAAACTCTGCTATGATTTTTACTGTTATATTATACAGTTACTGATTCCCAATGGATGGAGACAAAAAGATTTTGAGTTGAGGGTTTTTACACTATTGCTTTCAGAAAAAAGTTTTTGGGACTTTTGGTGGTGTTTTTGGACCTGGTTATTATTTAAGTGCTTATATACTTTATTTGATTGTACATTGTTTGTATTGATTTCTGATATCCAGGATATGTTGAAGTTATCAAAATCAAGATAAATTTGAATTTTCACATCTGTTCTACAGATAATTATTTAATTTATTTACTTATATCTATAGAGCTGTGCTGTGATTCTTTGGTAAATTATTGAGAAAAAGAGTTTGGCATTTACAATAAATAAAATTGTAAAAAAAAAAAATGTTTTTTTTTTTTTCTGAGTTGCCTCTTATTGCAGGTATATTTTTTAAGTATTAAATAAAATATCCCAATTCTATTGTAAACCCAGGTGATTGCATGGCAGATGGGTTTTGTTGTCCTGGTACTACGGGGTAGATATATATATATCTAGCTTAATAAGTTATTCATGTATCGGTACTCCCTAAGTATATTCCTACGCCCATACCGCTACGTAGACGGGCTACCTTAGCATAAGCTGGATTCCACTGCCTCCTCGTCCACAAAAAGCTGATTACTTCGCTTATCTGTCGACGCTTGCTTGCTTCCGAGAAATCAGTATATAAAGAACATATTCGAATAAGTTTAGCTCCACCTGTGGCAGTTGATATCTCCCCAGACTAAAGTCAGCGAAGTAGTAAGCTGGTTTGGGAGGAGGCGATGGAATCCAGCCCATGCCAAGATAGCACGTCTGCGTAGCGGTATGGACGTGGGAATATACGAAGATAGTACCGATACCCTTAATAAGCTAAGATATATCCAAGTTGCATAAGACTTAAGGTCAAATCCGGTAACTAATGCATGGACGGGAAACTGACACTTGTCCGGGGAATCTTCGTTGTTTGTGTTAACCTTGTTGGCCTAAATCCAATCACAGCTAACTTCCCCAGAATCGAAACACAACGAGATTGTTGACACCCCAGTCAGATTAGAAATGCAGCTATCTATAAGACGTCGGTAGAGATTGTATTTCACCGAATTGCATTTTGTTTTACCGCAAGACAAAATGGGCACAGTTGCATAATTTTTTATTTCACAGTATTAACACGTTCACAAGATAACATGTTTACAAAGTCATAGATTAAGTGCAAACTTTGATTATAGCTTTTCCCCTAAGTCATTTTACCAAATCACGCAAAACGGCTGTTAATGTTTTTAAATATTCACGTCTGTACGTTGTGACAGTGTGAACAAAAAAAAAATAAAAAAATTTACGGATCATCTTCAAACTTGCTGTATAAATGTTTCCCATTAACACAACGTATGTGATTGTATTTCACCAAGTTCAGCAGAACAATTTTGCCGTAAATTCGTACTTGGGTCAAAATTTAACTATGGGTAAAATTGAGGTCCCGCGTATTCAGTTTAGCCATTCAAGAAAATACATAGATCCTCATTTTTTATTTTTACATCCAATAATTATATGGGTATATAGCAAATAAATTAAGGCGTAATCAGTCGACATGTGTTTTTCTCCTGCAGTGATTCGCGGTATAGGTAATCAGTGTTTACCTGTAACGGGATGTCCCAAACGTGTTTTCTGACATTGTAGTAGGATTTACAAATAATTAGCATAGCATGGCAAGTAAGAAGTTTGTGGTATTTTTGTGTGTGTATGTTTTGCTAAATAATGAGTTAAAAATAAGACAGCCTCTTCTTTAATTTTTCCGTGTGTGGTTAACACAACGTCTGTCCCTGTAAACCATACTCAACTCCGTTACCGCATGCATTTTGCCGTGACCACCAGATGGCAGCACCTTGTTTTAGCTTCGACACGTGGTCTTTTGAACAGTGCTGTGAAAGGTCATTGACATCGCTAGAATTGGTGAGTAACACAAAGTTATTTTTCATGTACTGCTACAAATGCACGTGTTTGGCAGTTCGTATATTTAAGAATTCTCAACCCCGTTACCAACATTAAATAATATCTGTAGTGTTTTAATTAAATCGAAGCACACAAACAGTAGACCGCCTGGTAGTGCCTTTCATGCACTGAAACAAACTGACCGGACGAGGGTGATGTATCCGTGGTTACGCAATGAAATATAAAAACCTCAACTCCGTTACCCTCAACTCTGTTACCATAAGATGGGTAACGGAGTTGAGTGTACGGTAACGGAGTTGATGTTGTAAGGAGAAAAGTCTATAAATACTGAAACATTCTCTGAAGATGCTACTTCTGTTTTTAATCATTATGATATAAGTAGGTTTAATATAATTTAATATCAAAATTTGAAATCAGATCAAACTTATTAACTAAAGTTGCTCCACTAAACACATAGCTTTCTTTTCAGTGTCCGTTGTCATAATGCCCCTGTCTGCGACAGAGAAACAGACGATATCGTCAACGGATTAACGAGGACCGTGAAAGAAAAGAAGCCTATCTTGCTAAAGAAAGAGAGAGATGGAGAATAAGAGTGGAAAGTGGCAAAGTAAAACCGATTAATCAAGTTTCAAAGAGAGAACAGAGACAAAAACGGAAAACGTGGCGGGAATGTACGAAGAGGTGAGATTTTACAAAGTGTTGCAATATATGCTTGCAGGGACAGCAAGACTACATTAAAATTAGTATGGCTTATATATTAACCACCTAGAACACAAAAATAATACTCAGGCATGTATAAGCACATCAATCTAAATATAATACATAGGTATGTATAAACCAACGTATCTTAGATATAATACACTGGCATATATAAACCAACGTATCTTAGATATAATACACTGGCATATATAAACCAGCATATATCATATATAATACACAGCTATATATAAGCACATATATATTAAATATAATACACGGCATGTATAAGCCCATATATCTTAAGTATAATACACAGGCATTTATAAGCACATAAATCTAAATTAATACACGGACATGTATAAGCCAACATATCTTAAATATAATACACATGCATGTATAAACACATATATCTTACATATTATACACAGGCATATTTATTCCCATATATCTTAAAAATAATACTCAGGCATGTATAAGCACATCAATCTAAATATAATACACAGGCATGCATAAACCAACATACCTGAAATATAATACACTGGCATATATAAACCAACATATATTATATATAATACACATGCATGTATAAGCACATATATTTTAAATATAATACACAGGCATGTTTATTCCCATATACCTTAAATATAATACACAGGCATGTTTATTCCCATATATCTTAAATATAATACACAGGCATGTATAAACCAAAATATCTTAAATATAATACACAGGCATGTATAAATACATATATCTTAAATATAATACACAGGCATGTTTATTCCCATATATCTTAAATATAATACACCAGCATGTATAAGCCGACATATCTTAAATATAATACACAGGCATGTATAAGCCAACATATCTTAACTAGAATACACATGTATGTATAACAATGCATATCTTAAATATAATACACAGGCATGTTCATTTCCATATATAATAAATATAATATACAGGCATGTTTAAGAACATATATCTTAAATATAAAACACATACGCGTTCAAGCTTATATATCTTAAATATAATGCTCACGTATGTATCAGCATATGTACCTTAAATATAGTGCGCAGGCATGTTTAAGCCCATATATCTTAAATTCAATACACAGGCATGTATAAGCGCATATATCTTAAATATAATACACAGGCATGTTCATTTCCATATATATTAAATATAATATACAGGCATGTTTAAGAACATATATCTTAAATATAAAACACATGCGTGTTCTAGCTTATATATCTTAAATATAATGCTCACGTATGTATCAGCACATGTATCTTAAATATAATGCACAGGCATGTTTAAGCCCATATATCTTAAACTTAATACACAGGCATGTATCAGCACTAAAATCTAAATATAATACTGAGGCAGGTATAGGCAAATATATCTTAAATAGGATACACGGGCATGTATAAACACATAAATCAAAATATAATACACAGTCATATAAAGCCCATATATCTTAAATATAATACTCATGCATGTATAAGCACATAGATTTTAAATATAAAACACAGGCATGCATAAACTCACAAATCTAAATATAATACACAAGCATGTTTAAGCCCATATATCTTAAATATAAAACACAGGCATATATAAGCACATATATATAAATATTATACACAGGCATGTATCAGCACATATATCTAAATATAATACACAGGCATGTATAAGCCAACATAATTTAAATATAATACACATGCATGTATAAGCCCATATATCTTAAATTTGATCCACAGGCATTTATAAGCACATAGATCTAAATATAATACACAGGCATGTATAAGCCAACATATCTTAAATATAATACACATGCATGTATGTATAAGCCCATATATCCTAAATATGATCCACAGGCATGTATAAACACATATATCTTAAATATAATACACAGGCATGTATAAAAACAAATAGATTAAATATAATACACAGGAATATATAAGCACACATAATTTTAATATAATACACATGCATGCATAAGCACATATAATTTTAATATAAGGCATGTATAAACACATATATCTTAAAACTAATACTTAGGCTTATACCAGCCCACATTGTGTAGCAATGTCAGTTGAAAATTACTAACAATTTTAATTAACATCTGGACTCGTTAATGGTGTCATACGGCTACTGATAAATGCAATATTTTTTAGAAGTTACTACCAAATCTAATTACCATCGACATTATATAATGTGTTCAGACAGTAACATATAAATTCATGTTTTTTTTTATTACTAATAATTTAATACAATACTATTGTTATAAAGTTACTAATAAATTTAATTAACGCGGTGACTAGGTAGTAGATTTGTACAGCTGCAGATAAAGCCAATATATTTTCGAAAGTTACGAAGAAATTAATTTAATGTCAGGATTATTTAATCAGTCCACAAAGTCGCAAATATACACATTATTTTGTTCAAAGCTACTAACAAATTTAATCAAGATTTGGACTATGTAAGGGGTTCATATAGCTACATATGAATTCTATACTTTTTTAAGTTAGTAAAAATTTAAATAATGCATTTTTTGCTAAAATCAACTAACACATCAAATTAACATTGGGACTATGTTATATGTGCATACAACTACAGATAAATGCCTGCTTTTTCATGTTAGAAGCAATTTTACTTAACATTGAGACTCTATAGTGGGCCAAACACAGCTACAGATAAATGTATTACTTGCTACAAAGTTACAAACAAATTTAATTAACATTGAGACTATGTAAAAGGTTCATACAGTTACAGATAAATGACAAATTGTTTTAAAGTAACTTACGAATTTAATCAACGTATGACTTTGAAACTTTCATAGAACATTATTCACAATATGGACATTTTGAACGTGAAACTTTCCGGCAAATTTCGACCTAAATTATGAAAATAAACTCTCTGTTGTCCAACATATCCTGTCCTGACCATAACTCATGCACTATTTAGGAAACCACTCACACACAGCATTCTTTTCCATATTTATGAAGATATGCAAGGTAAAGCTTTGCCTGCAAATTTATGTTAATCTCTACTTTAAATGTGCAAATCTGTCGTCAGTCATATCTTGTCTGGACCATAGCCCAATTACTATATAGCATAACACTTTGACCCTGACACATAACATTCTTCTCCAGGAAGGTCATATCTTGTTTGTTCAAAACTTGTTACCACTTCTTTCTAACATCATCAGTTTTACATCTTCAGATAACTTATG
>JARFOD010118169.1:0-14784 GCA_031763545.1 Mopalia muscosa | reverse complement strand
CTATCATTCGTTCTGCCATATGTTAATTCTGGATATTATTGAATTTATTTCACTTAAGCCCAGTCCAGATAACACATCGTTTGGGGTCTTTTAGACAGCAGCTGCATTTCCTTTTATGTTAACATGGGATAGTACTCACCCTAAAGTTACTTTCATTTCGCTGGAATGGTTCTGTGACGATAGTGATGGATCCGGGTGTAGCGATCTTGTGCTGCAGTTAATTGTTATGCGAGCTCTACCAGTTCGGAGCCTGTCTTCTTCACACTCGAACAGTTGAAACCTGTTACAAAGACACGAAATGTTGCTGTGTGAATGACGTTCGTGTGTCGTGCAACTTCCGACTGAGATTCATCTGGATACGGCCAATCGCAATGTTTCCATTCGAAAAGTTAAATAAGGGCATGTTGCAACTCATGTACATGTACAGTGGAATGAGAAATGCACACCATTGCCAGAATTTTAAAATAGTCATCACCACCGCATTATTTTCCCCAAGTTTCATTTGCATTCCTTAAAGTCTGACTATGTCTATGTCGCTTACCACAAAATTCCACAGAAACATGCCAAAACGAATGTTATTATGATTTTAGTGTTTTATTTATGATCAGATTTTACTTCCTGACACAAATTATAAATTTTAATTTGTCTGACGGATTAGGATTCAATTCAACGAAAAAGTCGCTTTGAATATTTAATTTAAAAATTCCATATGAGGTATGTGGAGGATGAAAGCGTTTAGAGTGGAGTCGTTGGTGGGTATATGTTTGTTTGTTTGTTTGTTTTGTTTGATTGGTGTCAACGTCGTACTCAAGGGAATTTCACTTGTATGACGACGGACAAAAATACAGAACATCACAAACAAATCTGCTTCCTGTTACCCTTTAGCTCTGAGAACAGAGGAAGCCGTAGGAGTACTCTGCAGGGCCATGGCCCACCCGCTCCCTCACGGGGCGGTGGGTATATGTAGATATGTAGACTCAAGGAATAACCATAAAATCTAAAGGCCTTTTTATCTAAATTTAAACCCTCTTGCATAGTATTTACTTAGAAATCTACACTATCAAGATCGTTTGTATAGGCTGGAGTTTGATATAAGGGTCATGTTATTTAAGAGTGGCATCGGTTATACTAAGGGGATTTGTGAAATGCTGCCAGAGGATAAATATGTCATGTAAATACTAATGATTAAAATATTGGATAAATGCAGAGAGAAGACCGACTGCCGCCACCGGGAATCGAACGTGGGGCATTTGGGTCACAGGCCCAACACTGTTATATGCATATACTCAAACTTGGTGCGTGTGCTTTGTGATGGCATATTTTGAGAAATTATCTTCACGCAGAAACCAACAAAAGTACTAAGATCTACGTCACGGTACAGATAGTGGTCTCATTGCATTGCTACATAGCTTGTTATAAAACAACTTGAAAACAATACTACTTACATCATGTAGTGAATCTCGGTAAACCTGAAAGCATGAGCTTAATGTTATTTTGAAATTCATACTTTTCCTCTCACAATACTTTACAGAATGGGAAACTGGGATTGAGAAGTTATGTTTAGACTACACAGAGGCTTACAACGCAAAAAACTTGTCGGCTTTGAAAGAATATTGCACTGATGATGTCCAAGTTTATCGTCCGGGGGCACTGAGAGGTGTAGGCGTAGATGGTAAGTTAGACAACTCATTACATGTCATTTTAGCCGTTTATAAACCATAGCTATTCCTTTCAGACCTGGAATGGATTTACATTTTAGACGACGAAGAACGTCTGGGAACAACAATAGACCATCGCCGGATCCGGGGTGTAAATCAAAGTGATTCCATGAACAGAGAAACTATCACAGTGTGTTATGAAATCGCATTGAACTTAAACCACACGATAGCCCTAATACTATAAATCTTAATCCTGACAGCAAACATATCAATAGCCTAACGGTTTCATCAACGAACGCTGTCGTCGTTGGAAGGGGTACTCACAATTGAAAGTGCTTTCCTTTCTTTTTATTAGGTAAAAGATAAATACTTTCCTTTTACTATGCAAAATATGTCAAAGTAACGGTAAGAATAAAATTATGTATTTGTGCCAATTTCATATCAGTTAAAATGAAAGAAAAAACTTTTAATTGAATATTTTTGAAATTAACTAAGAAATTTGATGTTATCCAATCAAGTTGTGTAAAAATTACTGTCTCTATAAAATAGTTTTAACACAAAACAGCCATACGCCTTTATTGGTGACACGTTACTTATCACAATCCATGTTACAGGGTTAGATAAAAGTCGACATTTTATGAAAGCAGAAAATGTCAAAGTCCGATGGACTGCTAGTGATTTTGCGGTTATTGATTTTGAAGCACACCAGGAAACTTCAGAAAGTGTCCCGCAAGTTGAGCAGTAAGTGATTTATGAATGAATTTGATAGATTTTAGGAAATATTTATGAAGGCGATTACTGTCTTCCGTGAACTAAATATTTTACTGCATTTAACTCGACCTTTTGTTGTCTCCTTTAGAACGTTTGTTAAAGTGGCCACGTGTAATTCGATATATATTTTTGCCAGTTGTTCTATTTAATGTACATTAAAAGAGATCGGCTGTTATCGACTGCCCCCCGAATTCTTTAAGGTGTGTGTTTAAAATGGTAAAAAAAAAAGCTCAACAAACGGATGCTGTTATAATAGGTAAAATGTATTACAGCTATATTATTCTGTCATAATCGCTTTATTACTATCTAGTCTTATTTCTCTTTCTTTCAGTGTTGTAGCTGTCGTTGTTGACAAGAATGGGAGACTGAAGTTTGGACTTGCACTATGGAATTTCGTATAATACTGTTGGGCGTGTTGGACGGCATGCAATGCATTGGCTATGGACCGGTGCATTCAAGGAAACAATAAATCCATCTATGGATCAATTATTCAATCTGATCTTGTTCCTAACTATACCTTAATAAATACTTCCAGGCATCAACTATTTCTACATGTACTTTAATACGATTACAGACAGGTTTCCGTATTAAACTTTTGTTAAAACTTAATTTACACATACATGTACCAGCATTGTGTGGTAAACTTTGACATATTGTGGATCATAGAAGCATCCCTACTTCTCGAATGTTTGTGCCAAACACTTTATTACAAAGAGCACAACAAAAAGTTATTTTGTCAGTATCTTACATTATTTAAAGCACTAATAAGCCAGGCAACGGTGAGTTCAATGTTTTTCGGTATTTGTCTTAAATGACTTCAAGAAACTAGGAGCCGTCGGTCTATAACCCATCTTCCATACCCAAGTGTTTTAGTCTTTTATACATTACAGCCCTCGGCCGATTTATCACTTATAAAAACAATTACAGCTATGCTCCCTGGCGGTTAAATGTTCCAGTTTCTAGTAAAATAGCTGATAAAATATGCAAAATGTTATGTATAGTTTCCGGTTTAGCCCTCCCCCTCCTCCACAAACCCTCAACTGTTCTTTGCATTATAGTATTTTCATTTAAAAAACACATTTGGAAATTGCAAAAAAAAAAAAAATCCAGAAAAACAAAACGCTAATTTGATCATAACAATAAATAATTTGTAGTTCCATTATCAAATGTAAATAGTTCAAAACAAGAACTATATTTTAGTTTATATCTTAATTTAAAATCTGGTTGTATCCCACAATTTCATGTATATTTGTGGACGGCGGCCCTGGTTGAATGGTTTGCATTTTTGGGTGGAACCCTCAGTGAGTCTTCATTGTTTTGTATTTTTTTTAAACTTTCAGTTCCCAATACAAGTCTCAACACTGTTTCCACTTAGTGGCACTGTTACACTCCTAATGTAACTGACCCTATCAACATAAGTCCATTAAAATGCCAACGTTCGATTATTATAGTCATACACATTGATAACCAAAGTAAAATATCATCCCAAATTTAGGTTATTGTACGGAAGACGGCATTTCATGACGTGTTTTATGTAAAATATATTAACTTAACGTTTGAGCGTAAGGAGAGAAGATGTACCTTAGTACTGTTCTTAGAAAGATACCTGTAAATGACATCAGACGTTATGGTGTGAATAACACGTACTCAATTTCAACAATATGTTATGTAAAAAAACTAACAAGAATTGTATACTTTCTTGTAAAAATAAACAGAGCAAGTAGAACTACTGACAACTGATTGTCACAATTTTACACCAGGTAATCTCAAACCCCAAGGTATAAAAGGAGAGTGGATGAAGCTGTGTGTGAGAAATGAGTTATAATAATAATAATAATAATAATTAAAGCTGCAAGCAGCGATTAACGGGGTTCCAGGTTCAGGTTATGTTGTCATCGTCAGAAAATGGTTAACTTGTACAACGGTGGTGGCAACACCCGCTTCGGTCATACTATACCGGTTCATGGGTTTTGCTGTTAGTAACTGATGGAATATTTTAGTAAAATATTATAGCCATCGTCTCTCTCCTATTGCTGGCTTTATCTTCAGTTTCTCGTCTTGTTCACACTAAACTGAAATCGTTTCTTCGCCTCAACAGTCCAATAGAGACAATATTGTACTCGTATGGTTCACAGAAGTCATGAGCTAGACAATTTCCTAGATTCGTATTGTTGTAGACATTACACTCAATTCTCCATACGGCGGATATTCAAAGAAACTAAAGCAATAGTTTGTGTGTGATTTCAGACACGTAACAATGGTTTTCTGTTTAATTGGCGTTTAACGTTTATAAAATCACTCGAAACGAACAGAATTATGAATTACTACGCTTTTATTATAGCAAGATCAATACGAGTCATTCGCTGTCTGAAGCTAGTTATTGGCGAACATTTTATTTGATACATCCTGCCTTTGTGCGGGCTAACTATTTCACGTGCGGCCTTTGTTACTGCTTCATGGCCTTTACTATATTGTTATATAGCGATGGTCTGTTTCTCAGCTTGATTGATTGTTTGATCGATTGGCGTTTTTTTGTACACTAGGATATTTCACTTATATTGTTATATAGTGATGGTCTGTTTCTTAGCTTGATTCCTTGTTTGATTGATCGATTGGGATTTATTTTTGTACACAAGGATATTTCACTTATATGGCGAGGGATTGTTTATTTCACACTGTTCCATGCTCAAATACGATGGGAAACCGAGAAGAAATCTCGTAAAAATAATTCCATTGCTTTCCGGAGCTACATCGTTTGACTCGCGAAGGAAGATCAGCAAGCCGACACGCCGACCAGTAAGCCACTGGCTTAGCGGGCCACTATAGATATGAAAACCCACGTTAAGTACATTCAATTATCTCCATTAAACAAATTGGCCAGCTGCCTGTGTTTCACGTTGCCATGGCGCTTATAAATGCATAAACGACAATACGAAGTCGGAATCTTGTGGTGCATGTTTTGGGTTTTTTTCCCCGCATCTTGTAGCATTCCTGTCTTGGCGTTACTAATTACATCAACACTGATTTCCTTTAAATATTGCGCAAGCGTGCCGTAAGTCGAATGAAGTATATTAAAGTATAACCGAAAGCCTCGACTGACCAGCCAATAGATCCAAACGTGCTGATTTGATGTTGGACATTAGTTTAATGTAGACGTCTGGAGAGGAGAATAATTTTTTTTTTTGTCTTTTAGAAAGTGAAGTATAACAGTATTTTGGGATAACACTTTCTTAGTTTGAACAGATTCTAGTTCAGAAAATTATACAGGTTGAAACCCGTCCGGGAATCGAACCCACGACCCTCAGAGTAAGGCACCGAATCGCCAGCAGTAAATGCTGGCCACCTAGACCACTCAGCCACCCGGCCTTCTACAAGGCATTAGGTGGCTGAGTGGTCTCTGTATATATATGTAGCTACCTGGAGAGGATTAACAGTCTGTGCCCTGTGCATACACGCATATCAACAGTTTCCATGAATTGTATATTGAGCACTTATTCACTGACGCCACATGTGGTTGATTGGTGTTTGTCTATTGAGATACTGATCACAGCTTGAATGTGCATAAAAAGAGATAAAACTGTCGTAAAATAGACCAGGAATACATTTTACCCGTTTACTCTGCTTTCATTTTTCAGTGTACAATACTTGGGAAAATGCCTACTCCTCAGCTTTTATTATAGCTACAGAACTGATTTGGTGCACATTTCATCTCCACATATAACACTAAGAAATGGTCATTCAGATTTTTAATATCTTTTTTCCTTTGTGTTTTTCTTGATTTTTTACCTTTAACATAATATTGCAAGAAAACTAAGACAAACAGGAAGAAACTGAATGACATATGGTTCATATGATGTAAGTTAATGTTAAATTGAACAGTAAACGTAAATGGTATAAAATAAGTAACAATTTAAAAAAGAGGAAGCAAAAATGTACTACTCTTTAAGTTTGAGAGAAAAACAATTTACTTATTATTGTTCTGCAGAAAAAGCCGATTCAGTATATATATATACATGTGTTGCAAAATTCTCAGTAGTTTAGAAGTAAAACGGTGAAATATAAAAACAATCTGTAGGGGGGTTAGAGTATCCTTAAAGAGTATGGTACAAGTCCAGTACGAAATGATAAGTTAATTGCACGACAAAGAGGTTTCGATATGTTGTCGGATGATAATTTTAATTTGTCTGCTACAGATGCGATATATCTGTTGAAGTATTCACCAATTATTTGGGGATTAGTAACTGTTTTATTGTCTGAGATAAACGTTTTTGATAGAGGAGAGGTTTTTGTTTTGTGCATAAGTTGGTTGAGGACTTTCCATGTACCATGTATATCTTTATTAACAGCATTAAATTTATTTTCAAAATACACTTTTCTGGCAGCAGTAAGAGATTTGTTAAATTTATTTTGTTATTTAATGTAGTTATACAGAGCTGTAAACAATAGAGATTGTTTTTTGTTTAAATGGATTTAGCAGTGCACACGATATCCAGGGTTTTATGATTTTCTGCTTTCTCTGAGTGAATCTACGATTGGGAAGGTATTATTGTACAAGGTAGTTAATATATCATAGAATTTAGTAAGCGAAGTTTCAGCATTATCTTGCTGATAAACATTATCCCAGTTCATATTTTAAATTTTGTCAACAAAAATGTTTTTTAATTCAGGGGTTATTTTTCTGTATGTGTATGACTTTGGTGTAAGATGGGGTTCGGGTGCACTGTTATGAATGGAAAAGATTGGGTAATCGTCAGTAATATCTGTGAGAAATATTCCAGAAAGTGAACGGTCGTGGTGAGAGTTAGTAAAAATATTATCTATTAGAGTAGCAGACCGTTCAGTTGCGCGGGTAGGTTTAGTAATTTGAGAATAAAGATAGTTACATTTCATGGAGTTAAGAAAAGTCCTGTGTACAAACATGCTTGGAGTTTTTTTAAAAGGTCTATATAATAGTCTCATAGAAAAGAAACATTTTTTACCAGTCGGAATGCTTTTAATTAATTTGAAGAAGTGAACCTTTTGCTATCAGTTTCTGGTGGGCGATAAATAATGGCAACAATATAGCTGGCGTTATTATAATTCGATTTCTACAAACAGTGATTCATACTCGGACTCTGCCTGATTAGAAAGATCATTACGTATGGTGTAAGACTTGACATAATTATTTATGTAAATGATGACCCCACCACCTTGACGTTTTGATCTAGATAAGGAAATAGTTGTATAACCAGGGATGGAGTACAAGTGTTCAGATGATGGATCAAGCCAGCTTTCAGAGAAATCTATTACATAGAAGTTAAAGTTCAAATTATGAGTAAACCCAGTGATTTCATCAAAATGCCTTAGACTGCGCACATTCATATGGAGGACAGAAAATTGATTCTCACTTATAGAGTTAGGAGAGGGCTGTTTTTGATGTGAGGTGGATTCAGATAAGTAGTGTGATTGATGTGATTGATGTGATTGATTTACAGTTTCGAATAGTATCTCTTTTCGCCATAAACGAGAAAATGTAAACATGAATAAAAAACCAAGGAAATACAATAAAACAATTATGTACATTGATGCACACAGCATATTAACTGGGTACATGGTGAATTCTACTCCAACCGTTATAATAGTAAAAAAATCAGTCAAATCTGAGTTAACAAGTGAGTATAATTACTCGTGAATGAAGGAATCCACCGTGGACGCCACTGGCAACACTCACTGACAATACAGAACGAATACAGAACAGTCACAGGACGTACATGTTAATACAATGATATCCTAAACGGATTAGCTTTTACCATATTTAAATGGTAACTTAAGTTATGGTAAAATTTCAAAAAATTATCTAAAGATCCTTTAGCTTATTTGGACGAACTTGACTTAAATAGATTGTCCAAACCAATCCAAACTTGTAAATTTCAATAGTTACATCTGGAATAACAGCATGTATATTGTAATCCCGGGTTACAGGTAAATGTGTGACTAAACGTTTTATACAAGCCTATACTTTCTTTTATTCGTACTGTGTTTTACAGATGGAGCAACCAGTTCGGTCCCTGTTAACCACTTTTCAGGAGACTCCGTTAGATTCAAAGTGTTCTCGATCATCCAGAACAGTAGTGCCTGTAAAGAATGGCGATCCTTGGGTCGTGCACTAGGAGTCAAAGAACACGATCTCGAAGCCATTGCCAGTGATAATAAAGACCAGCTAAAGGAGCAATGTTACCAGATGTTAATGAAATGGTTCACAGGTCAGCCAGCTAGCGAAGCCACACCCAAAATTCTGATGGAGACCTTAAAAACTATTGGTTACGTCAGTATAGTTGGTGAGTACACAATGTTCTGTATTATAACAAAGCTGTGAGGCACTGTAAGTGACACAAATTTAGAGACAAAAAAATAAAAACTACAATATTGGGAAAGGCTAATAAGGGTAATAACATTAAGAGCATGGTATATACAGTTTGCGACATCACAGGTGTAAAAACAAAACAACAAAAGATTGAGCTGGCTTACACAGAGTTGGATAATAGTTGTGATATGAAAACTAAACATATAGAATAATGAAAACAAGCCATACTGCATGTCTGCTACACAGGTGTTAAGATTGAATAAAGTAGACTAATCTTAACACCTGTGTAACAGACATGCAGTATGACTTGTTTTCATTCTTCTATATGTTTAGTTTTCATATCACAACTATTATCCAACTCTGTATTATATGATGCCTCAAACTGTATATACCTTGCTCTCAATGTTATTACCCTTATTAGCCTTTCCCAATATTGTAGTTTTGATTTTACACCTGTGGTGCCTCAATCTGTATATATATATATAGATATGCTCATAATGTTATTACTTTTATTAGCTTTAAAACGGTGCTAGTATCTGCACTGAAACGTTGCGTGTGAATAAACCTAGAAGTTGAAAATCCACAAAGTCTTTCTTATTATGTTTATAAACCATGTTAATGGTCACGACCTCTGTCGAGATGTCTGTAGATTACCAATAGAAACTCGAGATTCAGACATATTTATAAACTTGAGTTTCTCTAGACCATGAGAAGCTTCTTCGATATTAATTAGTCGACCTCCACATTCTAGTGTGAATACTTATTTAGAAAAATATATGTGTTTTTAACATTTCAGATGAGATCGATGCTGCCTTACCAAATATACCTTTCAGTATATAGCTATGTGTCCAACCATCACGATACTTCAAACTGTTTGGTAGAACTCAAATAACGATGGTTAAGGGAGCCACAAGGCGCAGTCTGAACGGATAAAACCAGGATGTGTTGTGTTAAAAAATAAAGGTGTAAAAATACTTGTATTGTAATTGTTTTCTTTTTGATATGTCCCCGTTATAGTAAGGTCCATCATCGGGTACAGAAAACGGCGTCGTAAAAAAAAGAATACAAAAGATTTTCCAAAATTGAATTTCTTATTTTTCACTTAAAGGCCATTTCGAAAGATTAATTAGGTCTAATAGCGGAAGTGACGGTTACCGAAATAACGGCGAATGGCTTTTAACAACGATTATAGTGCGAGGAGAGGGAGACTTAAAATGCTGCTCGGTGTCCGTCCATCCGTCTATCCTTCCGTCCTTCCGTCTGTCTAGGCGTCATTCACAAATGTTAGTGAACACACTAGCTTGAAAATGTATTCACCGAAAAACTTCAAACTGGGTTCGTACCGGCCTCCTTTTAAGATGACGGGTGGGATTGCATTTCACCAAATTCCGTAAAAAAAATGCCGCTTTTCAATTGGAACTTGAAATATAACCTCCTCCTATTTAGACAACGGGTATAGGATTGTATTTTATCGAATTTCATAAAGCAACATGACCGCTATTAAATAATGTTGCGAAATTCACACCTATGTGGTATGAATAAAATCTCTTGAGATCTAATTCACAGATTAACTTGAAACGGACGGGATTTCCATTCATCAACTTGCTCTGAACGATATGGCCGCCATTGCATAATTTTGCAATATTCAAATCTATGGGATATGAACATGATAATTCGAGAACAAATCCAGTGAAGAACTTCAAACTTCCAGTAAGACAGGACGGGACGGCATTTCACCGAAATCCGTAAAAACAAAATGGCCACCATTGCATGATTTTACAACATTCACTATTATATTTTTGTGAGCATGACAACTCTTAACACATTCACGGATCAACTTGAAATATAGATTCCTGTCTTTAGCTTCTTTCAAAATGTTTTATGTATCCAAATGAATCTTAATTTAAGTTAAAATGATGCCATCAAAGTAAACAAATAACTTTATAACACTCCCACCACATTCCGGATTGTTTTCTACGAATTGGCCTGAACTAATATGGTAATAAGGGCAACTTATACTCTTTACTCTTAAACTTAAGTGGAGAAAGGTAGTTTGACTGGGATGATGCACATATCGGTAAAAAAATAAGTCTTTTAGCAGGGCCCCCGCATTTGCAATAGCTATTCATCTTGTTATATTTGCTTCAATACTTTTATGGTATTATAACGTGAATGCTATTGATAAAGTTGAAATATTTTCCATAAAATCAAGTTGATTAGCTGCAATAAATCCATTGATTTTGAAGGTGTTTATTTAACATATCTCATTTTAGTCTCTAGATAATTTTACCCAATGATCGACGGATCAAACAGACACAAGTCGACTATTTTCTAATGATTTCGGGTTCCCTGATTCAAATGTTGGTGATAGCTCAGAAGATTTGAATGGATTGGGAAATATACTTGTGTAAAATGGAAGATGATTGATTATGTGTGTTGGTTATACAGAAATTGTGATTCCCCCCAGTACTGCCACGGTTGATTTAAAGCTACTTTGGTTCTTTTCCATACATGCGCACAAAAAAACCGGTGGTTATTAATTTCACACGTTTTCGTGAGTTATTTACCATTTTTTAAAACGTCTTTTTTGGCTATAGCTGAAACCACTATACTGATACCACTCTGAATCTTCGACGAATGTGTTTCCATTAACAGTTTCTTTGTTCTTGATTCTCTCTTCATGGGGCTGTATCGAGCCTTGCGACGCTAAGTTCAGATTTAAACTGGCGAACAATTGCTAAAATGACTAATGAGCAAGCAGCATAAGGTAGGAAACGTGTATTTATTTTTTTATAGTCGTTTTTAGGTACATGCTACAGACAGAAGATTTAAGTTAAGATCTCGATGTATATCAAGATCTTATTTATCAGGCTAGGTACGCACAACATGGCGCAGCGCCATCTGTACTCGCATGTTCAAGACAGATCACTGAGTCACCAGGACGACCCAGCGATCGTCTGCTTCAGTCTATGTGTACAGTGTTAGAGTCAGTTCCTGGACGTCTAAGTCACTCACGAACTCCCAAGATTGTACTTTAAACCTTTGTGGCGTTTTATTATAAAGAGTGACCTTCTTTCTTTTTTAAGTTAATTATTGATTGATATACCCTATTGTATGTGTAATGCCCAACATACGTCAACATATCGATTCATGAAAACGTACATCACCAGGTTTTTTTTTTGACCTGGGGGAATGGGTGAGAACCGGTTGAACTGGCGAGAACCGATTTTTCCCGCCCTTGTATTTTCTCTCACGTCCGCGCTTCAGGGCCACGGTGGCTTGAGCTTCATTCCAGACCTGCCTGCCTTGCATTGTAACTAGCTGCAACGACCAGCCTACCTACCTACCTACCTACTTAAAACACTACCCACGATGTCCTTTTGTGATACTTGTCATTTGTAATTTACCCAGAAGCGTAACCTACTACGCCATAGGTTAGAAAAGCAGTCCTACCGAAATGTGAAAGAAGAAGACGGACGAGGAAGAGGAGAAGAAGAAGAAAAAGGCCGCTTTGTGTGTGGCGCCTGGTGTCTCTCATTAAAGCGAGCTCACATTTAAAACGGTATCGAGGTATGGGGATAATGACCCACCTCGAGCAAAATACCACGTAGGTTACCACCTCAAGTGGATGGTCATGTGGTGGAACTTGAGCAGCGCCACCACGACCTACTTCAACCTACAAGACCCGGTTACTCCGAACAACACCAGCCCTATGTAGAGGGACTGGAGGTACAACGTCAACCTTTTAAAGAACCGAGCCAACCCTTACTGCGGCCGACCACACCACCAGAACCCTTACTCTTAACCTCAGCGGATGACCTACCACTATCCCTCGTGGTGGATGGAAAAGAGCCAACCCTGGACGTTATACACGAGGACACGGACATCGCTGCCCTGCACCACCACAGCACTGGTCCACCATACCGCAACATTTTCCCCGTAAGGGGACCTCTCCAGGACCGTTGCAATTTTTGTCTCCACGGAGAGCGTGTCCTGGATCACTTGATACGATTCATCAACGGCGTCCAGACAACCGCGTTTAAATTAAACTACAGCCGGATCCTTCTGCATCGTGAGACCAACCAGGTCAAGTATTTTGTACCGTAGCATCAACAACGCCCGGGTATTACCACAGTTTATACACAACGAGGCGACCTTTACAGCGCTTCTAGACGAGATCACTGTTTAAAAGACGCACGATGTGATGGCCCGGGTTCGTCGTCAAGGCCGGGAACGAAGTGGTATGTAGAGCATGTCACAAACTTCGTGTTCTCTGTCAATAAATTACCTCAGATCATGATACTGGCGCCGAGCAGGACAAGCTTTCCCGAGTACCTGCTGGAAAACAGAGGCATGTACACCCTCGTCAGCGGTTCGCACAGTCCCTACAAAGAAAACCTCTGCTTCTTTTTATGTCTGGCCATCCACCTAGACGGAGAACCACTAGTGGACTGCGACACCTAAGCACAACACTTACTTCCAGAGGTACTTGACGGATATTGAATGTACCGCCAAGCTAAACACTTTCGTGGGGCACCTTTCAGTCGACTAGACCGTGCAAAGACGTTATTTCACCTCATCAACGCCTTTACGAACTTACACTCGAAGAAGATGTTCAACACGCGATCTGCGTACATCGATCGCTGGGTCTACACACGTCCACGATGACGCTCAACTTCTACCAACGCCACTTTAGCTATGTGAAGGACAAGGGTCTCTCCACACACCAATACCAGTCTCAACAGTGTGGCCAGAACTTCCAGTGCTCCTATCATCTCCACCGGCACGAACAAATATGTGACGTCTGACCCAAGAAGTGTTACCCTGGTGGTGTATTTCACAACACCCCTACGATATTTGAAGATCTGACGGTTAAAGGCATTTCGATTCCCTAGTGTGTTAGCATCATGGCAGAAAAAGTACTGCGGTGCCTGTGGTCATATTCCCGAGGCTACCCACCATACGGGTCTCACTCTGGACTTGATGTCAACCCCGGGGTTTGTTACTTTCCTACCTGAAGCCCTAGAACGTGTGGACGACGTGTCCGAGATGGAGAGGTGACGCCACCTGCCAATGTGGAAGTCTTTCTTAACCGCTTCGCGGTCAAGTCGGACGAGGCTCGCTTCGAGAAAGTGTTTTCGGACTTTTTAGAGAAGGGACCGCCCTAGCCGATATGACCCAAGACGGACCTCACCCCTCTCACTCCGCTCACCCCCATCCAAGTGACTGACGAGGACTTTACTCAGTTGAGCGAAGTGTTTTAAATTTAAAAAAAAGTAGCTCAGCCGTTTGAGCTACCAACTTACCAGTCAGCTTCATGTTCGTTTCATGGCGACGCGATGTTCAGTAGTAAAAAAAAAGTTCTTGTTCACAGTTTATCTGGTGTTCCGTGTTCTGTATGTTTTCTTTTTTTCTTGATTGTCTGCACTAAGCTGTCTGATCGACCGTCTATAAGATAGTCTAATCTTTTATCTATCACTGACGGTCCTGATCACAGATCAGACCGATCATTCCGACCTACGGCATCGAACCCACCACGTCAAGCACCCGAACCGAAGCGATCCACGCTGCTGATAGGGATTACGCGTCGTCAACACGACGATACGTCACACCCCATCAGCACCATAGCTCGCTGTGTACTCACTGACACATCTCAAGTGTATACAAGCATGCGTTGAAGACGAAGTCTTCGATATCCCCCGCCATAGAAAATGAGAATAAATAAATAAATAAATGTCATACATGAATCATGGAAAAAAAATAAACGCATGGACAGAAATCAGCATAGTCAGGGGACTGAGGTCTAATTAAATAAGCACGAAATTGTGTGATGGTTAACCTAAGTGAGGACTTAAGGTAATAAGTCCTACATGCAGAAATGAAATCCCATGAAAATCCAATCAATTCTGCAGAAAAGCAATCACAAAATCGAACTTGAGCGAGGTCTTCATGGTATAAGTCTACCCAGCAAGTCTCAGGAAAATCTGATGATTCCTTCCAGAGATATCGTGC
>JARFOD010118158.1:0-14785 GCA_031763545.1 Mopalia muscosa | reverse complement strand
TAACAGAACATGAATGTACAGACACCTGAATATACCAAAACCTTAATGTACTGGTCCCAAAATACACAAGAACCTGAATGTACACACCTGACTATACCCGAACCTGAACATACTGACAGCTGAATATACCACAACCTGAATGTACAGACACCTGAATATACCATAACCCGAATATACTGACAGTTGAATATACCAGAACCTGAATGTACTGACACCTGAATATACCAGAACCTGAATGTACTGACACCTGAATATACCAGAACCTGAATGCATTGACACCTAAATATACCAGAACTTACTGACAGCTGAATATACCAGAACTTGAATGTACACACCTGAATATACCATAACATGAATGTACTGACACCTGAATATACCATAACCTGAATGTACAGACACCATAATATACCAGAACCTGAATGCATTGACACCTAAATATACCAGAACTTACTGACACATGAAAATACCAGAACCTGAATGTACACACCTGAATATACTAGAACCTGAATGTACACACCTGAATATACCAGACCGTTAGTGTCCATTTAATGTAGGTCTAATGATGTATATCTGGATGTAGTAATTAAGTAGTATCATTGAGAAATTAAAATGTATTTATTGTTTTGATTCATTAATGGTCTATAATATATAAACAACATATATTCTTTTTGTAGAGAAAGAGAAGGTGTCCCCTCCCCTGATTTATCTATTTGAGGATGATCATCAAACATCAGATTCAGCAGCTCTTATCTACAGACTCTTTACCAACGAGAAAATACAGTAAGTTTCATAGCAATTGGCCCATTAAGATTTTTGTCTATAGTTAAGAGTGACATGAGTTATCAGAAACATCTTACTTTCAACTGAACAAAACTCTCTATTTTTATACTTCAATTAAATAACATAAGATGTGCTTTTGATAGAACACCTGTTTCACAATTAATTGCTCAGCATAATGTGTATGAGTAACAACTGACTTGCCATGTTTCTGCTAACTCTAAACTGGTGTGTAATCTCAGCATAATGTGTATGAGTAACAACTGACTTGTCATGTTTCTGCTAACTCTAAGCTGATGTGTAATCTCAGCATAATGTGTATGAGTAACAACTGACTTGTCATGTTTCTGCTAACTCTAAGCTGGTGTGTAATCTTATCTATCATTATTCGCTATAACAATGAAAATATAAACATATACGGCACTCTCAACAAAGCAAACATCATTCTTATCCTATCTCGGTTTCTACTTCTTTACCAAGGCAATCCCAGCTTATTTAAATAAATACAATATATTCATTTCCAATGCCTTCTTTTTTTTTTTCATTTTAGACACACTTGTGAATGTACTGCTGTTACCCCAGCCAATGAAACAAAAGGAGAAATCTTAATCGGTGAGCTATCCACTTGTTTACCCCTCTTCTAAATGTTGATATTGATCTGTCAATGCCATAGCACAAATTACATTCAGTAAATTATTATATGACCTTTTTTTGTAGAAATGTTTTAATTAATAGTTTTTAATACTGAACAATATAAAGGCTGATTGAACTTTTCATTTTCACACAAGTACTTTAAGAATAAGCAATCCTTATAATTTGACCGGCTTACAGTAGCATTTTGAGTTTGCTGCGGCACTGTTGGACTGTTACCAAACTAAATGTTTTCTATTGCTAGAAATTAAAGAAAGAATGAATTCTCACTGAAACTTTCCTTTATTTCAGTCTGTATAAATATTCCACTAAAGAAAATGCACTATCCAGAACCTATAATGTATATTCTGAACACTGTTCCATGCAGCTTTAAAATCTACCTATTTTTATGAAGTGATTCAGACTGGCTTATTATTGAAAAAAATGATGACAAATATTTTACACATTTCGGCAAACAAGCTTTTGGATAACATTTTCTTAAAAGCTTTATTGCCAAAATGTACAAGTTTTTATTTGTTGTCATTTTTTTTTCAATAAGCTTAGGTATCATTTCACAACTTTAATGGATGTGCTGGTACAAAAACTACATGTCATTTACCATGTGCTCAAGCAGCAACGTTTGTTGGCGAGCATTTGTTCTAAAATTAATGGTTTGAATAAAATTTGGATAAAATCTACTTAGTATAGATTTGACACAAAATTGTAACATTTTAAAATTGTTTTTCTGCATTTACATGTTATGAGCCGTGTTATGTTTCATTGTGGCGTCACTAGCCACGAGAATACAGGGAAATGGTCATATGCATGGGGCTCTCATGGGTCAAAATTGTCTAGCGGTTCTATATAATTTATCTCTGCTACGATGACAAAAATCTACGTCTGTAATGATGAATGCTGTGGCGAATTACGAGGGCTGAATTAGTATTTTTATTGTTACAAATGGTTCATGATTTTCAGTTCTCATTATTTTTTAATGATAACTTTTAGAGACAATATCGTCTTGAATGTGTACATGTGGAAATTTATCCCTCAAGATATGTCAAATCTGTCATTGTTAAATAAAGAATCTGACGTCACTATTGTATGATGGAGGCCAATTATTTTAAGAAAATTACAGGTAAACTTACTTTTTAATGTATCTAGTCGTGTTTAAATACAGGATAATAATAACAATGTTTTTTTTTTAGGTGAGAACTGTGTATATTTTGTGGCAGATGAGGCTATGTCTGATGCTAACTATACACAGGTAATATGACAATCTATGTTAAATTAAAAGATTTCAAATAATATGCCAAAGAACCATTGCCATGCCTGATGTCCTAGTGTTAACTATTTCTTACTCTCGTTATCATTTCTGTCACACGAAGACATTATTTGACATACCTATATTTCATTTGATGGAAATGATAGTCGTATAACACCAGTGATCTGCCATTTTCTCCTTTGATGCACGAAGACATTATTTGACGTTGTTGTATATTTCCCCTTGTTATGATGGTAATGACACCATTAATATACCATTTTCTTCTCACCTGTCCAGGTATTGTTGGGGAATAAGGACCAACTCTCCATGACCTGGCCTCTCGTGGATATTAGGGAGATTCACAAACGCAGGTATCAGCTACAAAACATTGCTCTTGAGATCTTTCTTACAAATGGAAAAACCTGTTTACTGGCTTTTGAAAGTCCCAAGGTGAGTCCAACAAGTTACAAGGAAAAGTATAATGAAACATATCTTAACTCGAATCAAAATAAAGGCTAAGGAATGTGGATTAAGTCTGGAATTTCCATTTTGCAGTATTTAAACACATATTTAAGTACATAACATGTATTTGTAATTTACTAAACATACAAATAGAATAAGAAAATGAACCACTATTATGATTGACCACAAGAAAGTTCTCTCAAAAAGTTCTCTCAAAGTACCTGTCAGTCATCGACTTAGTTCAAATTAAATTACTAATATGTATTATTTAAAATTGATGAGTTGAAGATAACAAATAGTTGTCATTTGTGTGATACTTATTATTAGTTTTACCTGCTAGGAACTTTGGACAATAAAAGCCTTTTTCTTGACACATGTCTGGGGATCTACACTGAAAAGTTGCATGATAAAAACAACTTTGTAATCCACAACAAAGTCTTCAAAGTAAAAAATGTGAATGTTTTTGTATATATTTTTTTAAATAGTTATTTTTCCACATCAGGTGATGAACACACATGTATTTATTTTGCTCTGTAGGAACGAGATGAGCTGGTGAGTCAGCTGACCAACATGGAGTTACCAAACTCAATTACCATGGAGGATTTAACAGCTATACAACAACTCTGGGTGGAAGGTCACATGACTAACTTTGAGTACCTGACTCATCTCAACACCATGTCTGGACGCTCATTTAATGACCTGATGCAGTACCCTGTGTTTCCATTCATTTTGAAGGATTACATAAGTAAATCACTGGACCTCAATAACCCAGGAGTCTTCAGGTACTGTTTAAACAAATCAACATGTCTGTTGATTTAGCAAGAATAAATTAGGTCTGGATTGATGCCCATACTCATCCTTTTTGTTTACTTCGCTGTTAGCTTGTCTCACTACTGATCCTCCTCTGAAGTACTGCTCACAGGTTTGAGTACCCTTGTCGACCTCAGAGTCAGTAGAGGGTAGGGAGGGAAGGGGGTGGGGCTGATTTTCCTCTGAAGAACTGCTCATAGGTTTGAGTACTCTTGTTGACCTTAGAGTGAGTAGGGAGAGGCAGCTCCCTGTTGCCCCCATGCTCTCTGGGCAAAGAGACAGCATAAAGCCAATCTGTTTCTCCTGTTTTTGTCTTATCTTTGTTTGCTATCATGGGATCTAGGGTAGTTCCATAACCCATTATTTCTGCACTCTGACCATTTATATATCAAACTTGTCATTGTGATTATGTTTTGTAATTCACTGATCAAAGAACACAGCCATTGGGTAGGTAAATACCAACTTATTTTAATATTTTATTGTTACAGGGATTTGTCAAAACCAATAGCAGTCCAAGATAAAATAAGGGAACAAAAATATATTGACAATTACAACGTGAGTAGAACATTAGTTGGTTTGGTGAGATTTTTAATATAAAAAAATAACTAAACGAGAATGTCAGTTTGGATTTTCATTTTGCCTTTTATGAGGTTATATATGCTCAACTATAATTTGCCCTGCAGATTGTTATCAAAACATAGTGACATTTTCTTGGTCCGGACGCATATATAGTTTAATAACCTTTTTTTTAGGTAAGATCTTGTGTAATTATTTTCAATTGTGATGAAACCATCCAATGACGAATGGCATGGGAATTTGTGATCATCTCTGAAAAATGGAATAAACAGCTGATTGTTACTTTTGTGATTCTTTTCTTTGTCATTTCAGTATTTGAAGCTGGAGTATGAGCGTTCACTAAATGATGAGGACTCTGTAATGTACCAGGTCACTCCGTACCACTACGGCAGCCATTACTCTAACAGTGGCACAGTGTTACAATTCCTGGTCAGATTACCTCCCTTTACCAAAATGTTTTTGTCATATCAAGGTAAGATAATAATTGTTTGAGTGTCTGTTATATATGTGATGTTTTTGTGTGTACCATCAAGAAAAATGAATAACTTGTGATGTATACAGAATAATAATATTGAAAATTGAAATCAGGTTCTAGAAGTCAACTATCTGGAAATAAATGGTTAATAATAATATGGAACAAGTTGTAGTTTTGTGATATTGAATTGTAGTGAGAAGAGACTACAATTTTTAGGTTATTCTTGGTGGTCAGGTTTTGTTTTCTATTTGCTCTTTATCACTGAAAGAAATACCCTTATGTAGCTATGCAGATTGGTATCTATTTTACCTTCACATTCAGCCTTCTGTTTATTTATATTAACAGACAACAACTTTGATATTCCTGATCGTACCTTTCATAGTATGAACACTGCGTGGAGATTATCAAGCTACGAGTCGACGACTGATGTCAAAGAGCTCATCCCAGAGTTCTTCTTCCTGCCAGACTTCCTGCAAAATAAGGAAGGTAGGATTTGAAAAGTTAGAAAACAGTTGAAATCTTACATTGTTTCAAAAGTTATACCTGACATATGCGAAGGCCACTACTGAGTAAAAGTGTATAATTGCTTAGGGAAGATAATTGACAATTTATCAGATGAAGACGTAGAATTTGCCAAGCGATAATTCTGAACAATTTGCCAAACGATAATTCTGAACAATTTGCCAAGCGATAATTCTGAACAATTTGCCAAGCGATAATTCTGAACAATTTGCCATTGAGTATTATTGACAATTTGTTAGGTATAGATAACATATAATACGCCAAATGAAGTAACTTAATAGTTTGCCATGAGAAATATTAGAGTTTGATTTTGAAAATGTAATATGAAATATTGAGTAGTTTTATATATTCTTTAGAGTACTTTTTGTATTTTCATCTTAAAAATTAAAAATCAAATGTTATGAAATTAAAAAAGTTAACATGTAAATTAAGGGTAAATTGATTGGTTCAGTTTTTATTTCACTCTCTAAAGCACAACAAACTGATGGACAGAATGCTGTATATCATTTTCATTTAAAGGTTATAATTTTGGGAGAAGACAAACTGGGGACGAGGTATCTGATGTCAGTCTTCCACCGTGGTGTTGTCAAGACAGCCGTCTCTTCATTCTGATCCACCGACAGGCATTGGAGTCCACCATAGTTAGCCAGACCTTACATGAATGGATCGATCTTGTCTTTGGTTACAAACAACAAGGAGATATGGCAATAAAATCTGTGAATGTTTTTCACCCCTCGGTAAGCATCAGTTCAATTGTTGTCATATTAACAAATAGAATTAATTGTTTGTGGTTATTTATTAAATGTTGTATAGAGAGAGGTTCAGTGGTTAGCATGTCAGCTTTCACTCAGGTATTTACCCTCCAGTGACCTCAGGGATTTACCCTCTAGTGACCTCAGGGATTTAACCTCTGGTGACCACAGGGATTTACCTTCTAGTGACCTCAGGGATTTACTCTCTAGTGACCTCAGGGATGTAACCTCTGGTGACCTCTGGGATTTACCCTCTAGTGACCTCAGGGATTTAACCTCTGGTGACCTCAGGGATTAAATCTCTGCCAACCTCAGATATGAGGGAGACAAATGATATGCAGTTTTCAACCGTATAAAAGTACGGTGTAATTAAATTGAGTAGGACATTAATTAATCAAACAAGCAAACAGACTGTACAAAAATATGACATTTTTATAAAACTCTTTTGGTAAAATGACTTGTTCTGTTCATTCAAACATATGTCTGATATGGTTTACTCTTGAGGTAATTCTTTTACCAGGTGTGATTTTATTTCAATAAATTATATGGCTTTGTATAATATTAGACTTGATGTTAATTTTCATTGGATTACTTTTGTTTGCTCAGACATATTTTGGGGTGGATGTAGAGGGGATCAAGGACCCGGTTAGACGCCATGCTATGAAGACCATGATAAAGACGTATGGACAGACTCCTAAACAACTGTTCTTCTCTCCACATCCAGCCAAATCAACAGCCACAGAGAATACTGCCATTGGACTGGAGAAAATCACACAGCTCTTTACAAAGAGTCCTTCCTCTCTCACAATGCACTCACAATTTATGACAAGTCTTATCTCGGATGATACGGTAACAACAAACCTTGTGATGTCAAGTTTGTTTACTTAAATTGTATAATTAAAGATAATTATTGGGAAAATCTTTTCATGTTACATGTATTAGATTTGAGATACTTTGTGGTTTGATACAATAGTCCTCTCAGTTATAAATAAATAAATCAATAATAAAACTGAACAGTTGTTCTATTTATTTTTAATGCTATATGATACTTCTTTAAATGCTCGTTTACTGGGTCAGTAGTATCTCCACATATTTTGATTTGTCTTATTCTGTACTTCCATATTATACCTTTTGGCAAATTTCCAGATGAGTCCTTCTCGTCAGGTCCTCGGCCTCTCATGGGGTCAGTTTGTTGGATCACCCGATAGCCCTGAACCCACCCTAATCTGGCAGACACATTATAACAGCATGGTGGCCTCTATAGCCTCTCTTCCCACGGGGGAGGTCTTTGGGATTGGACCAAACAGCTGTCTTCTCGTCATGTACAGTAAAGAGAGAGGTAAGTGTTATTCTGGTGCACTTATTTTATTTAAAATGAGACAGTCAATTGCTTTGAACTGTAACTGTACACAAATTTGTTCACAACATTGAGAAAATCGTCGTCATCTCTTTCCATCTATATACTGCATCCATGTTAGAATCCTCTATGGCATGCATGTAAGTTTTGTTCACATCTACATCTGGGTGCTTTCTTGAAACTCTATGTTCTAAAAACCATTCTTACATGGATGTTTTTTGTTTGGATACTTGGTGCTACTTTAGGATTGGATGGGAGAGTTGTCAGCTGCTTAGTTTACTATATGTTAGAATAGAAAGATTGTAGGTTTTACCCAACAGTGAATGAATCCTGTAAAACATCGCAGATCAAAAGGCTCTTTTACCCCAACAAACTTCACGTTTACTCTGAAAACCATGTCACGGTATTAGCTTTATTACACACTGACATTATCCTGCTGTTGTATTTTAGGTGTGGTTTCCATGACGTCCACACAGGTTGTTTGGGCAGCCATAATTAGCTGGGGTTACCCTGATGGAGTTCTCAGGATACAGAATAGACAAGATAAACCTGCTGTTAACTTTCTTTTTGAGGATTCTACAGATGAGGTGATTTTTTTTTTTGTAATCTATGCAAAATTGTACTATATATGAAACCCTAGCTGGATATAACAAAATATAACTAATACTGTTGTTAGTCTCTGTTTTGTGGTTTTTGACAAAAGTTAAACAGCTTTCTCTTATGTTTACCAGGTGTGTTGTTGTGCCTCGTTACCTGACTGTCGCCTGTTATTTATGGGAGGTAGTACAGGTGTAATCACTGTGTATAACACTAATTACAATGCAGCCAAGGTAAGCATGGATACATGACAGGTTTCTTCATAAGAGATTCTTCAAAGTAAACATTCTTTTTGAACATATATAGTTACATTTTTTAATACTTTCATCTCATGGTTTATTTCCAACTATAAAAATCATAAACAGTGTATATTATTCAGACTAAGCAAGGACTGACTGGCTGCATATATTTTATACCTGTATGTTTGAGTAGGAGAGTGATATAATGGTGATGGGCCACTGTAAACACCTGTATGGACACAGTGGAGCTGTGACCAGACTAGAGGTCTGCTGGTCTTATAAAATACTTGTTAGTGCCGGTGATGATCACACCTGTATTATATGGGATCTTAACAGGTGAGACAAAAATAAGACAAGTTTGCCAACTGAATCTGTGTTAGGAATCCAAGTTTGCAGATGCATAGTTAAACGACAGATCAGTTTTAATTTTTACCTATCATCATTGGAATTTGCTTAATAGCATGATTTACAGTATTAAACATGAACTGTCAAAAGTAGATAAATTATATATGTAATGAATTATAATAATTAAGACAGCATTATTGACCTGTTTGTGTAAATATTTAATACCTTGAGATATAAATCTATTGAGTGGGCACATTGTCTCCTCTGTTATTTAAAAAAAAAAAAAGGTTATTGTCAAATATAAAAATGGACTATTGCCTGAATGTTAATTAAGCTTGGTCGAACTTGCTAAACCTATGAGTGGAATCAGATATGTTTTTACGTTTCTTTCAGGTTAACCTATGTGAATTCAATCAGTAGTCACTGCAGCCCGGTGAAATGTGTGGTTGTCAGTGAAACCTTGGGAGATATTGTCTCAGTTAGTGATGAAGGTATTAAAGTCTACTACATTTGCTTTATTTATCACCGATACTGAAAGAAAAAAACATTACACTCCTTAAATAGCGTAGCATGTAAACCAGTGTAAACTAGAGTTCTGAGTTCTTTTATGGACTGTTTTGTTCTTGATTTGGTATTTTTTCAAAAGAATCATGGGAGTTTTTCTGAACTAGTAATATCAAAGCTATGTTTATGAACATCGTAATAAATTTGGTAAAATTAAAGTATTTATGAAAAAAAAAAGCAAGATCAAGAAAATAAATATGTCAATTCTACCTTCCAGTAAAATAATTATTGTTAGCCTTCTACAAGTTGGTTCATGCTCCATTAGGAAACATAAGTAGCTTGTTAGGGTTCTAGCTCAAACCAAAATACATTTGATCTAACTTCATTTGCATACTTCTGACATCATACACTATTTTGGCAGACTGGCTAAAACAAAGCCACTTCAGATGATCAACCTTCTATTTATGTAGAAGGCCGGGTGGTCTAGGTGATGTGCATTTACTGCTGGCGATTCGGTGCCTAACTCTGAGGGTCTTGGGTTCGATTCCTGGACAGGTTTCAACCTGCAAAATTTTCTGAACTAAAATCTGTTCAAACTAAGTACGTGTTATCCTAAAATAACGAAAATACTGAAAGTCACCTACGCTGACTAAGGGGTGTTTTCGTTGTCTGCTCACTACTTTCTACTATTCTTTTTA
This sequence comes from Mopalia muscosa, assembly GCA_031763545.1. Taxonomy (NCBI): domain Eukaryota; kingdom Metazoa; phylum Mollusca; class Polyplacophora; order Chitonida; family Mopaliidae; genus Mopalia; species Mopalia muscosa. The sequence continues at coordinate 4,777 of JARFOD010118158.1, read as the reverse complement.
CAGGAATGGGGAGTAGTCTACAATTACACACAGTGAATGGAGAGCCTATTGTGTCAACATACTGTCAACAGACTATCCATTGTCTGGCGTTCTCAGCAGCTCCTGAAGGTCGCTCTGTTAACGTGATCGCTGGAGGACTGAGTAGTGGGGTTGTCAGGTAAGCAGTTCAGTTTTCAGTTTCAATACATGGGGATACACTTAATTATTGAAGGTTGTTGCCTAAGAGTTTAAATTTATTGTCTTTGTTAAACAGCTCTTCTGAATAAAATGTATTTTATCACAATATAATTTTATCACAAGTTGCCCCAAAATCTTATTGTTGAATGCTTTTCAGTACTGACGAGTCTTTTTTTTCCCTTTCCTTAAAGTGATAAATAGATAAATAAATGTTGTAAGCACTGGAGAAACATTATTTTTCAAACAGACTTAAACAGTTCACACATTTTATGGTTGAGTTAGTGTACTATTATTTACTGTTTGGAGTATACTGCTGTTCTACAAGTGAAATACCTTTGAGTAATGTGTTACATGCACACCAATCAGTCAATCAGTGATCAATATATATTTTTTATACAGGTTATGGAGTTCATGGGATCTGATTGTTGTTCGTGATTTACAGGATCCATCTCTTCTGGCTAAACCTGTGATCAGGTGAGTTCTCCAGAAACAACTTAACATTTCAAATGTTTATTTAAGAACATAAGGGCATAAACTTTTTACCGCTGTGATTCAGTTCCTGACTCTTGGTCATGGCCTGGTTCAATTCCTGGATAGAATATGTTTTAAATTTTAATATATAATCACAAAATCATGAAAATATTGTTAATATTCACTTTCTAAAAGTATGATTGAAGACTATATTGTGAGCTATAAGGTAGAATCTAAGCCTTATCATATGCCACAGGACAGCATAAACTCTAGATATAATATGTTATTATCTGTCAACCAAATTCGTTGTGCTCTGATTGGTCAATTTGCAGGGGGGTAAAAACCCGTACACCCCGGGAGATTTCGAGTTCACGGGTAATATAAAAACAAACATGGCCACCTACGCTTCAAATCTTATTTTCTAAATTTAATAAAACGTATTTTTGAAATTGATTTTTGGTTGGCAGAGAGTTAGTTCAAAACGTATCTGCTTTACAATTGCTCAATTTTAATGAGGCTAAAAAATACCCGAAACGTCTTTGAGCTGGCCATATTTTTGCAGCGTCATCAGCCCTTTCGACATGCCTGAAAGCTGCATGCGTTGCAGGGAGGTAACTTGGACGGTAAACATATATTGTATCACCACAGAATCTATTTTCTTGTGGTTTCTAAGTGAATAAATCGCACATACAATGGCTTGGCGGATAATAAATTCATTATAGATGTTTTCCTCAGCGTGTACGGACTTTTATGACCGTCCGGCAAGCCTGTACGCCCCTGAAGCCTGCGGCTCAGGGCGTACGAGTTTGCAGGACGGTCATAAAAGTCGCTACACCCTTTGAAAAACGTCAATAACTAATATAATGTGTGTTGCTTTTTTCCCCATGTACTTGTTATTATAGATCTGCTTATAATATGAAGAAATAAACTTAAATGTTTCAGTTTGACGTTCACGTTTGACAACCAACGGCTCTACATGTCCACATCCGATGGTACAGTCACTGTGTGGGAATCTCAACGCTCAAACAAGGGAAAACGGAGTCCTCCTAATTTCACAACATTTACCTAAATGCTTTCTCAGACTCATAATTTGATTTCTTTACCCATTTAACAGAAAGGTGGACCTGCTTTGTTTGTGTGGTTTGATAAGTCACATTTTTAAAGTCTTTGCTCAAGAGAATGTATAATAGTTGAGTTACTTTAGCATAACATGATGATGTTTATTGGTCAGCCATAACTTGTTCTCGTTAGCTCTGTTCTGATCCAGCTGGGTAAGGGCGGTATGTTTTCGAATACACTCTGTTATTTTTTAAACAGATCCTATATATATGTATGCCAAAGGGCCTGGGTTAACCCCATGTGTGGGCAGGCGATTTTTTCTTTCATATGTGTATGTGATACTTTACCAGATGGCTGTGGTGTTGTTAATACACTCTTGGATGTCCCAGAGATAATCTTAGTGGTGTATCTAGACAACAGATTATATCTATATAAAGACATTCCTAACACTTTCCTCACTATATTGGAACATACTGGTAATTGATACATTGTTCAGAGAAAGTTTTTATTCTTGGTATGGTATTTTTAAATATACTTGAAAACCCATTAAAATTCATTTGTGTAACCAAATTGAGATACCATTGTACATAACATGTGACCCCAAAATGTTCATGGTTTGTCTAAACTAGATAGCCTAGCTAGACAAAGGTGATTGCTTGGGATGGGTTGTATTAAAACCAAATATCTATGCTTATTATAACAAGAATCATGTGTCTATGATACATGTGGTTCGGTAGTATTGTCTATAGGGAGTTATTCATTTATTGTCTTCTTTTCCCAGATGTGTGTAAATATTAAATTAAAGTCAGTATATTAACCACACATTGATTATGAGCCATTGTCTTGTCCCTGAGATTGTATTTACAACATGTTTCATTTGTTTCTAATCAAGATCCTCATGCAATTTATCCTGGCAAATATACCTTTGGTTTTAATATTGCTTTAACATGTTACTTGGCTAGTTTCTATATGGATTATAATTGTAAATATATATAAAAAAGGTGTTTTGTGTGTTTTTAACCAATCAACATCACTGTTTTCTTGGAAAATGTATAAAGATGTTAAAAATATGCCTCATGTCAATTGGCTTGTTATAGATTTGAATTTTAATTATCTGTTAATATAGTTGTTCCTACTGTTCACCATTATTTGTCATAAATATGTTATTATGGCAGGACTGCAATTTGCTGACCCCACTCCCCCAGTTGACACTTATCTTAACTTATTTCTGTATTTGCAATTTCATTAAATACCCACACTGCAGCACTGTAAAAAACACATATATTGTTACTTATCCACTTTGTTATGTATTCAAGTTTTATAGCCTTCAGTATTTTATCATCTGTAAAACGGACAGCACATGTTCCTGAGCGATGGTTCTTTTCTATATGGAATGTTTAATGATGGCAACAGGAATGAGAAATTCAGGGGAAAATGGAATGTTTTATTGAGATGTTCTGGATAGATTTGAAACAGTACAATAATTTCACTGATCAAGAGTGTTGTTGCTATTCTTAACGTTTTATATGTATGTTGGTGATATGCCTAAAATTTGACTGAAATATTACATATTTGTAAGAATATTATTTCTGATGATCATCTTATAAAGTGTTTTAGTTGGTTTACCTCTTGATTTGAAACCCGCTGAATGCAGCTTTCTTTTCTAGTCAGAGTTTACAAATGTATAGTTTATTTTAAATGATGATTTCAGTATTTTAAGCTTTATTGTATAGATATTATCAGATTTTTTAGTAAAAGCATTAGATTTATTTTAATTTTTTGATGTGAATAACATAATTTCACTGCCACATCAACTATGAATTCGATTTGTATAGCCTATAGAATATTTGAAATTAGATATTTTTCATAAATGTACCATTTTTAGTGTAATAATACTGATACAATCATTTAACCTTTTTTGCAACTATTAAATGTTGTTAACTTTTTAGAAGTGATTTATTCTATAAGACAATATCAAGAAAACCACCATTTCCTTGGGCTGGTTGCATGAAAGTCTAATCTGAAATCCACAATTACGGTTTTAGTCTGGTGCTTGCGTCTAATAAGTTGTCGAGCAACTGGTCCCAGTGCTCTCGGATCATAGAGGCAACATACTGAGCAACTGGTCCCAACTGCCATAAGAATCAACATAATGAGCAATTGGTCTCGGTGCTCTGTGACCTAAGAAGCAACATAATGAGCAACTGACACCAGTGCTCTTAGACCTTGAGGCACAATAATTAACAACTGACACCAGTGCTTTTAGACCTTGAGGCACAATACTTAACTGACACTATTGCTTGTAGACCTTGATGCTCTTAGACCTTGAGGCATAATGATGAACAACTGGTCCCAGTGCTCTCAGACCTTAGAGGCTACATAAATTTTTTCATGAATGGTTGTTGCAGGAGTGAAAACGTAACCATCAAATACTCCTAGTATCTTTTCCACTTCAAAACTGAAAGTTTTTTAAAATACTGTTTGTTTTATAGAAGATATGGAAGTGACAAAAAGTGTACTGTGGATATGTGTATTTATAGCTGTTAATTCTTGTATATGCTTTATCAAGGTCATTTCTATGGCAACGACACAAAGGTCCACAAGCATCATAACACGCTCCGACTTAGATATTGGGGACACCAAAACTAACCCATCCAGTGAATAGAAGGGTTCCTAAATTCAACAGTTGTTAGTTGGGGTAAATAATGTTTTTATATATCGATGTAATGATAGTTAAGAAAATAAGTTATTAAAAATGTTATTGATACTATTATAGTATATACTCATTATTCCACTTGCCAATGGACTATAGTTTCACAGTTCATGAATTGTACTTTGTTATAAACTGCCAGTTAATGTCGTTTATTCTGTTTTTTATTCTTACTATCTTTGAAGTATTACTTATATTGTCTGTATGCAAACTTTATATGAGAAGGCAGGAAGGACATCTGCAGATTTTATTAAGTTAAACTTGAGATTAGGTTCGCGACTACAAAAGTGACTGACAAGTTTTGAATATTGAACTTGGTAACAACTAGGACATGGATTAGATAGTAGAGTGTTTGTGTAC
>JARFOD010118147.1:0-14785 GCA_031763545.1 Mopalia muscosa | reverse complement strand
GTTAGACGCTAGTTTGCTACAATATAGCACATATGCTAATTATCGTCTAACTAGCGCTAAACTTGCTAAAAGCCAATCCTATCGCGATAAAGCGAGCGTGCTTTTTGTGCGGCACAAGCAAATTATGAACAACATTACAAGTGCTTGCTTTAGCACGCTCGCTTTTATCGCGAGCAAGCGTTCTTTTTGTGTGCACCTTTACAGGTCTCGGCATTGCTGGTAATCAGCAGATGCGTAAAAACAAAATATTAAAACCTTTAACTATAAGATTAAACAGTAGAATTGATCAACGTGTTCTGGCTGATCCCCTCGTAAAATACATGTGCCAATTCCCATGGATACATGAATCGCCCCCACAGGGAGGGATAAACGTGTGTCCATTGACCAATATGATGCCATTGAATCCTAATCGTTAAAATGTATTTAGTAATGAACAGTTTAGTTAAATTCCTAGATCGTCAAAACCTTAAATGATTCACAGATAACCAGAACGTAGTAGCAATAATACAGAAAGGTAGTATGGATGTAGAATTACAGGGATTAACTATGGATATATACAGTGTCGGCTTCCTAGAACAGAGAATGAGAAGGCCGACTTTGTCAGTAAACTAGTTGATAAGAACGACTGGGGTGTAGCGTATAGCGTTTTTGTGCCACTGGATAGCTAATGGGGCCCGCATACAACAGATAGATTTGCAAGTTTCCATAATGCGAAAGTCAAGCATTTTTGTTTCAGGTTTTGGAATCCAGGCTGTGAGTCAGTCGACGCTTCACCGAAGATTGTGAAGATAACAATAGGATTGTTCCCCCAGTGTACCTGATCCCACGTGTTCTCCTTACATATGAGGTACTGTAAAGCTAGATGTATGCTTATCGTTTTTAGGTGTTTTTTTGTTTCTGGCCACTGTTATGTGTACAAGGGAAATTTATCTAAGAGGTTACTGATTGGGTGTACATACCCGAGCAGGATTGCTGGCGGATTATTCGGTGAAGGCGATCTTCACTTTAACATGCTAGCAATAAGAATTTGTTTTGCCTAATGTAATATTTATGTGTTCTGATTGTTATTTGAGTTATTTCATTTGGGATTGCGAATGACGTAGAAGAATTGCCGCAACATCTGCTTGAAATTGCTCGGGTCTTTCCGGATTTCATGGGTCAAGCATGGGCTGCTTCGACAAACAAAAAATAAGTGAAAAGGGTTACTTAGCCTGGGTTAATTGGGCTAACAGTAACCCCTTTCCTTAAGTGTAAAGCCTCTACATTTTGCTATATAATTGATATGTGAGTGCCATGCCGCAGGACAATTCCGAAATGGTGTTTGTGTCATAATGAATAATATGCAACTAAGGGTGGAGAATAGTATATTTTACTATAGTAAATATAGTAATGTGTAGTAAACAAGTGCAAGAATACTTCACTTAACTATGGAAATCTGTAGTATTTCATAGTAACCTATAGTATATTTTACTATAGTAATTGTAGTAATGTGAAGTAAACAAGTGCAAGAATACTTCACTTTACTACATAAATCTGTAGTATTTTATAGTAAAGTATAGTATATTTTACTATAATACATTTAGTAATGTGTAGTAAAAAATGCGCAAAAACACTACACTTTAGTATGGTATTTTATGGTAAATTTTTATAAGGGCTATTTACGGTATTCAAGACTTGAACAAAGTATGTGTTTTAAACAAACAGTTATGAGAAACAAAGTTCTATTTCTTTATAGTTCATGGTATTTTGACCTTCATATAAAAATGTTCTATGTAGGTTACATCTGTAACGGTAAAAAAAAAAAGCATTACCTAAATCATACTGAATTAAAAATTTTTAAAAAATGATCTGGTCAAGAACGCGTACTATACACTTCCAGCGAAATAAAATGTGCTAATATAAAATAGTAAGAGGAATAAAATGAATTCTGTAGATTTGATCTAAGAGCGTATAGGTCCAAATAGTCTGACTTGGGAGTGGGTTGACACATGCTCAGTGATATTTATAAACACAATACGCATGCTCTGCTCGCTCGCTGTTGTTGTTGTTGTTTTTTTAATGGAATATCCGGATCTAATGTATTAGAAATGTTGGCATCTGTGTTGTATAAATACAGCCGTTTTGCGTAATCTTAACTACACAGATTTGCTTTAAGTATATCCCTTGAATTATTTAATGAAATGAATTTATTTCTTAAGACCACCAGTGGTGGTATAAGAGATAAATTTGCAGAAAAACATAGACAAGAGCATGTTTGTGTGAATTGTATTAAAGTAACTTAAATTATATTTACTAAAATTTGAAACTTTTCTAGAGATACTGATCCCACCATTAAACCGTCTTACGATATTAATATCGGCTGAACGGTCTCCAATATAAGTTACATTTGGAATTCTCTGAGGTCTAAAATAAGGACAATGAAATAAATAATGAATCTCGTCACCAACAACATTTCTATTACACATTGTGCATAATCTATTATTATAAGGTATACGATTCCAACGATCAGTTTCTACCGGCAAACCATGATTTGATGTGAGGAAATTTATTAGTGGTTGGTGAACCGATTTTTCTAACTAAAGATGTTTTTCAAAACGCTGGTTTGTTTGACGATGGGACTTTCACCTATATTTAAAGTATCGTCTGCATAAAGCAAAGTAATTATATTTAAATAGCCATTCCCACCATCAAGTTCAATCCCCTGACAGAGTTTAGTTTGAAGAAAAGTATCTAAGTAGTTTAAATATAAAGAAAAGTAAATGCCATATTGTGACCACACAGCTGTTACTTTCTATGCGTTTCTTTCCTTAAATGACCGGCCCGCGGCCCTTGGCTTAGTTGTAGCGCGCGCGCTAACTAAACTGAACCTGCTTCTATGTACCGTTTTTTTTACCGGTTTTCAACCATAATAATGCTAGATGCAGTGTAAAGTGGACAATTCGTCATCATATAAGTGAAATACCCTTGAGTACGATGTTAAACCCAAATCAAACAAACGAACAAACATTTAATGACCATAAGGTAATTTGTTTTACACGTTGTCACTGGTGATAGTTACTGGTGTTACTGGACAATCATTACACCAGTGACCGTTACACCAGTAACAAACTGAAAAGAAAAGGCCTACAGAGACATCCATACTACAGCAACAGTTAAAATGACATTAAATAATACATCGAATTCATGCTAAGCTATCACAAATTATATAACGTTCCCTAAGCTATGTTATTTGCCCCCACCATTGGATGTTACACCAGAGACTAGTAATACACAGAACAAGAAATTTATCTCGGTCTACGATTACTTTCTAGAATTCTAGCTTCAGATAGGAAATAACCTTAACTTTTTTGTTGTTGCGGTGGATGGAAATGCTTGTAACACCAGTGCCAAATATTTCATAGACAAACATTCAGTCTGTGATTTATTTCGCATAACAACTCACTGGCACATGGATACTATATAGGTCAATGCTAAACTTTTAATTTTTTATGATAATGCAATTTGAACTTTACAGGAGGTTTGTTTAATATGAGTTTAGGGCTATCTAACATCAATGACATTATCAAACACATGTTACACCAGTGAGATTTGCCCTATATTAGTTCAATATCACAGAATTTTCCTGTTTGTATGTCAGAAAGAACAGTTTACTTTCATTCCACAGCTGTAATGTTGGTTCAAAAAACAGTATTTATCTGTGTAAAAGCCTTCATTTTTTACGAACGTAACAAAGACAAAAAAACTAACGTTTCCCTGGTAATGACTAAACTTTTTGCCTATAGCCCTACTACAATTCCAAGTGCCCAAATCTGCTTGGGCACAAGAGTTAAACAGTCAGAGAATGTTTGATTACACAAAATTTGTCATTAAATCAAGATAAGTACTTTAATCAACGTGACGGTTATAGAATCGAAACTCCTCTCTTCGAGTTGACGTTTTGCTAATGGTATAATAGGGCTTCCTCGCTGCTCACAGCCGTCGCTTAACGGCAGATCAAACAGGAAAAGAAATTAAGCAGTTGCAGCTATCCAGTCTGTCCAACTGTCACAGCTGAGCTTTATAGCTTCTATACGAAAACGGAGGCCGTGTATGACGTCACGCAGCTTGGACTTACAGGAGACTCACGGACAATATGCAAATTTGAAAAGGCCTATATGCTTTGTTTCAATTCATTTAGTTTTAATTTTTTTTTTTTTTTTTAGTACTTTAGTACATGGAGCCTGAACACAATATATAACAGAATTTGAACTTGTCATAATCCTTTAAGACTTTTTATAAGCGCATGCGGTCCGTGAATGGGGGAGAAAAGACGGGACCTGCTGCTCGAAATGCTAAACAGCTCTAAAACGTATGGACAGTCGGGCTAAAGTCGAGTTAGGAGGAATTGTTAGATCCAAATATAATACACAGCAAATACTGGATGGATAAAGTGGCCAGGGCGGGGATTGTTGTCACCACCAAATCATATCTAAGATATTTAAATTCATGAAAATATATATTATATACAATCACACATACATACAAACACACACACCCGCACACGCGATCACACACACACAGGCACACAAGCACACAACATAGAGTGCTAATAATTTCAAAGCTATGAATAAAACCAAACATTTTATGGATTACCAGATGTGCTCAACATTAAAGTTATGTGTATTTATCTGTTGCTCTATATTTTATCATAAACATATACAATACAGAATGGCTGTTGTAAAAGAAACTAAGACCTACATATATCTGTATATTGTTAGAATGAACATGTGTCCCCAAGCTAGCCGTACCAGCTAATGTTTGCATCAATATGTGTTTGGGATTGTGGAGAAATGATAAACTACACGTGATGCTGGTACCATACAACGCATACTGCACCATATGTGGAAAACGTCCGTTTTAACACTGTCGTTTTAACGGAATAATAGAGATCAGGCTGGCTCAACCAAACTCTACACGAATCTACACTGCTGCGTTTACTGGTATTCTGCATAACGTAAGTTCTGAATTGTTAAATTGTCCTGTCATTCCCACTATACCCAACGTATATCAATGTGTATATTAATTGTATTGTTTAATTATCTCACATATAGCAATAGTATATATAAACAAATATATATATATATATATGTTGATGATTGGTGGTGGCAAGTCTTAAACGGAAATGTTAAAATGCATTGTCAACTCGATTACAAGCGTATTCATGCTGTGATTATATGCTTATTCGTAAAATTACATAAACCTAGAATTATATTCGCTGGCATCTCGTTCTAGAGATTAACAGACTAATTGCTAAACACAGAATGCCACGTACGATGTTCGGACAGACTGAGTTGTGTGATGAGATTGACAGACTAATTGCTAAACACAGAATGCCATGTACGATGTTCGGACAGAGTTGTGTGATGAGAACAACGTACTTACATACTTACCTACTTACATATCTTGGAAAGTTTATCTGCACCATGAGATGTCAAAGCGTTTTGATTTATATTATTTTGGATAAAGACATTGTTTGGTAGTTCGCAGACATCAATACACATCTTCTTAGCACAAGATAAAAAATATTCGTCATTGGTTTCTTTCTTATATCTCGTCCACAAGCAATATATGTCTGAACATCCTCGGCCGTTTCCGTACCGTAAATAATTTCTGACGGAAAGCTCAGTTCAAAGTCCGGCCGATATTAAATATTCATGAACTACACCGCTCTCCACTGTTTGGGAACACAGTTGAGTTTGTTATGTTCAATAACCTATATATGCCGTTTGCTTTTCTCGCGCTAAAATATAGATGCGTGTCGTAGCTTACAAATACGGTGTGTATGTTTCTTATACCCCTGAGTTCCTAGTTTGTTCACAGTTAATTAACAGTTCACTTGTCAGTTAGCTATCTCGTTCTTCTAGTTATCAAACGGATAACGAAACAGAGGTAACTCGCATGGATTTCCTTTCATCATATGACTGAGTTATCCACGTGTTTTTTGTTTGCGTCTGAAGGCTATTCTTGTGTAGATATGATGACGTCATTGGAGCTACATCATTATAAAAATACTTACAGGACGAAATTTGAATTATTTGCAACAAGTCATACATACGAAAGGTACAGTGTTTTGTTTAATTAGATTTTAGCCGAGAAACTTGTTTGATGTGTTTTTGATAAATACAAATCCGCGGAGTACTTATGGTCGACAAAACATCCGGCGGTTAACATTACAGGTTTTTTGTAGTATTATTGATTTCATTCACCTCCGAGATAACTGTACTGGTGCGGAAAGTGTCGAAGGATGTTCCGACATGCAAGCAATGGTGATCCTGAGTCGACTCCAGGGTAGCCTCATGTTTAATAGCCAATCAGAAATGACCTTTCATTATGTTCAACATTATGTTGGGTATTTCGCCGTATATACTTGGGTAGCCTCTTCGGTATTACAAGTTGCGCCGGTATATTGTAATTAACAACTGTTTGAAAACAATGCGATTTACCTGGAACGCTAATTACAAAGAAGAGCAAGTGTTTTCCCATAATTTGTTATATAATGAAAGCCTATATAACGAGATTTAGTATAGGTTCATTCCGATAAGGTCAAGATTTCAAAAGAATGATTCGTTGGTCAAACCGGACAAGGCGGGGTAATTTTTGTTCTAATTGATATTTTATTTGGTCGAGTAAACAAAATAAATACATTTCGGTAGCAAAGACATGTAAAAATCATTACTATAACAAAAAAAAAAGCATTGTGTATTTACATGCATACTTAAAATCATAACTAAAATTAACTCTAGCATATCTGATAATGTTACTTAATTGGTCGATTAAATAGTAAGATTCTGAAGGTAACTGGAATACGTCAAAAGGTAGGCTGGTGCATGCGGCTGTGTCAATAAAAGATAAACAAGTTTACTCTTAACGGACAGAATATGACATCAAAGGCGTTATCGGGGCGCTGCCACCAGGGTGTGGACATATTTAGTTGCCATATGTCCTTCAAAAACGGCAGAGCAGACCCCATCGTTCGTTGTTTCTCTTTATGTTTTTATTAAATCATATACATAAGATTTCAGTACTTGAGACTCAAACCAGTTGATGTAAATCATCGATAATTCATGTGTGTTAATTCTTTGAGAACCTGTCTCTATTACGTCTTGTTTCGAATCAGATTTCACATAAGCAGATCATAATAAAATGCATGTACAACGGAAATCATTGTTATATTTATCGTGATGTTCTACTTTCAAACACATCTCTTTTGTTCCAGAATTTAGTCTTATTTGTGATATTAGTGATCAGGGAAATAGACTTTAATTGTAACTTTGCTTTACAAGAGAACAATTTTCCGTGATGACTTATCGGTTTTCCTATAATCTCAAGTGAGCTTAAAGATAACTTCGAGAAGGGTCCAGTTGCTCGAAGCGCTATTAAATTTAAACGCGAGAGTAAGATGACGTCACACCATGTTTGAAGTTTATCTCTTATTCACTATTAAAGATTAAATCTAATGTAAGTGACTAATCATCTTTTGGGCAATTGACCCCTGGGGCAAATGGTACGTCAGTTATATGACAGCGCTGTCACCATTATTCATAGCCTTGTAGCAAACCAAGAGGTAACAGAAAAAAAGGCACATGAAGGATAGACACACGACCATCGCATGTGATTAGTGTAACACCTTTGGCCAGGTTCATACCTGAGGAGAGTGAAGAACAAATATTAAAACGGAGCTGGGCTCAAAACAACTTTACTTGAAAATCGTGGCTACAGGAAATAAATAAAATACATTGTTATACAATGAACATAGTTTGTACAGAGTATACTACTTATTCACTTATGACTACGTTACATATATATGTGGTAAAATAATCGTCATGATTTGCATCCTTGTACTACCAATTATATACTCATGGTAGTACCATATACATATAGAAATACGTTCTGGGCTCTGATGTCTAGGGTCTTTATGTCTAACATTGTATATATAATGTATTACCATTTCGTAAAACATTACACTTTATTAATTAACCCCTCAATATGATAGCAACCTGAAAACATATTATGACTTGTTAATATACTGGTGTTAGATTAAGCCTTTTTATATTAAATGTTTAACATGGATAATGAGATTGAATAACGACTACAAAATGTCACCTGAACCATTTAAATAATTGGTTTGAGAACAAATCAATTAATTAAAGAAACCTTGAAATGGCTAAAAATACTAAAGTGTAATTAACAAAATAGTATTTAGTTTAGCTTTTAATAACCTTATATCAAAATCTATTTGATCTAAACCATTTCCAACAGATTAAACTAACATTCCTGCGATACCTTATGTTTTAGTACGTTCATAACAATTTATGGTCAACGGGAGACAATTTACTCTATTCTGCGGAAAATACTGAAACTGTCGAGTTATCCCCCCTGAATGAAGCCTTTGTCTTCAGTTTCAAGGTTAACGAAGGACTAATTAAAATATGATAAATTTCAACAATTTATGTACACCTCTGTTGCTATCTATTGACTAGAATTAAATCCTAATGGCTATATGTATCCAGTGTATATATTACTTGTATTCAGAGCATAGTAGTCTTCTTACAGTCTCAAAAAACAACAGCTGACATTTAAAGTCCGTTGATTCCATCGTCTAATGGAACTTGTAACTTCTAATAATATAGCGACCTTTTCTGTTTGAAGCAGTATCATTGTTTCCTTTGTGTATGCTGTCTGTCTACTCTATCACTGAGACAAACAGAGCAAGACGTTAGAATTTTGTGTATGCTGTCTGTCTACTCTATCACATAGACAAACAGAGCAAGACATTACAATTTGGTGTATGCTGTCTGTCTACTTTATCACATAGACAAACAGAGCAAGACGTTCGATTTTATGTACGCTGTCTGTCTACTCTATCACTTAGACAAACAGAGCAAGACTTTACAATTTGGTGTATGCTGTCTGTCTACTCTATCACATAGACAAACAGAGCAAGACGTTCGATTGTATGTACGCTGTCTGTCTTCTCTATCACTGAGACAAACAGAGCAAGACTTTACAATTTGGTGTATGCTGTCTGCCTACTCTATCACATAGACAAACAGAACAAGACGTTACAATTTGGGGTATGCTGTCTGTCTACTCTATCACATAGACAAACAGAGCAAGACGTTCGATTTTATGTACGTTGTCTGTCTACTCTATCACTTAGACAAACAAAGCAAGACTTTACAATTTGGTGTATGCTGTCTGGCTACTCTATTACATAGACAAACATAGCAAGACATTCCAATTTTGTGTATGCTGTCTGTCTACTCTATTACATAGACAAATATAGCAAGACGTTACAAATTGGGGTATGCTGTCTGTCTACTTTATCACATAGACAAACAAAGCAAGCCGTTACAATTTTGTAAATGCTGCCTGCCTACTCTATCACATAGACAAACAAAGCAAGACATTACAATTGTGTGTATGCTGTCTGTCTACTCTATCACATAGACAAATATAGCAAGACGTTACAATTTTGTGTATGCTGTCTGTTTACTCTATCACATAGACAAACAGAGCAAGACGTTACAATTTTATGTATGCTGTCTGTTTACTCTATCACATAGACAAACAAAGCAAGACGTTACAATTTTGTGTATGCTGTCTGTCTACTCTATCACATAGACAAACAGAGCAAGACGTTACAATGTATTTACAAATAAAGTATAGGACTCGTTTTACAGCTATTTGGACATTAGACAGACTCGTTTTACAGCTATTTGGACATTAGACAGACTCTATTTACAGACCCCAGAAGCTGTGGTTAAGCCGTATACTTTTATAACCCATCCACTTCGCTTAAGATTTGAAATGCTTTCCTGCCTCTCAAGATCTTTTGTTTTTCCCCATCTTATCCGGGAGATATCCTTTTCATTTAATGTTACACAATACCTCTTTATTTTACATGTAAGTGTAATTGGTCGGTTTAATTGGTACCGTTGCAATGTTTCAAATTATACTTGTTTGTTTTCTATATTGTCCAGAAGATAACTGTTACAATTTTTAAAATCATACTGGTTTATTTTCCATCTTATTCATGAGATAACTGTGAAAATGTTTCAAATAATACTTGTTTGTTTCCCATCTAGTTCAGGAGAAAACTGTCACAATAATTCAAAATTACACTCGCTTGTTTTCCATCCAGTTCAGATATTTGTTAATATGGTTATTTGTTTATATATCTCAGAATATTACTGTTTCTAATTGCTACTTACCAAGTAATTACTTACACCATAATAGCAGTGGCGGGTCTGACAGCGACTCACAAATGTCACAAAGATCCAATGGCCAGATGAACCAGTCATTAGAGTAATAGCCATGAGGCAATAATTACAGGAACAGCTGTTTTCGTAGCGATTATTATGGATGTAGAATTAAATCAGGTTTGTGCTTTTTAACATAATAGAAGGCCCGTTGCTCGAAATACTTGATACTTTTATATGATATTAATCCAGGCTACTTCAGCAAATTAAATGGGGCAGTGCTACTTTTTAGTTTCTGCTGCAAATAACAGTACTTAATTTGCGTTTTACCAGCGTACAGTGGGATATCTAGTATGTGGCAAACTTTGGTTTCTAGAACATGTTTATGTCAAGCCGTTTTATAACTTCTACCTAAGTTTATTCTACATATGTCAAATAAGTTTTGCTTTTATTTTACTTATCTACAATTCTTTTCCACATATATGAAATTCTTTTTTACTTATGTTGAAAAGATTTTTACTTATGTGATAAAGAATTTCACATATGTAAAATAAAAATTACACATATGTAAAATAAAAAAAATATTTTACATATGTCAAATTCTTTTCAACATACGTAGAATGCTTTTCAACATATGCGAAGTTCTGTTTCACATACACATGCTCTGCAAGTTTAGCCTCAGCAGGGCGCACTCCCAAGTCAAGATATTTTATCCGTTGATCAGTTGGTCCACTGTAGGGAGATTACAACAACAACTAAGCATATCACAGATATTTATAGGTCATTGAGTGCAGCCTGCCAAAAGTCAAACACTCGCATCTGTTTACAGCCAACAATACAAAACCACGAAAAATGCCAATTAAGGTGACAAATAAAAAGTGAATATTTAGTTATTTTTATTTATTTATTAAATTTTTTTTAGACAGGCTAGCCTGGTCAGTGTTTCCACTGTTCTCCTACAGGGCCCTGTGAAAATATATAGAGACATAAAATACAAGTAGCAATAAAATGAAATTTACACAAAATTATTTACAATCATTGAAATATAGAACGGCATTAGTATAAAATTCATTGTAAAATATTTTGTCACAGAAAATGCTTTGTAAATTATAAACTTTGGTAAACTTGGATTTGGATGAGGTACTGATAATTTAAAGCCATTGTTTTAGGTATAGTTCCTATTGAAACTCACATGCTATGTTTTTTAAATAAAGACTTTGAAAACTTTTAACGTCAGCTTGAGTAAGTTCCAAAGACAATACATTGTAAGCCAGCGTATCTCTATATGTCAGGGTATACGCTTTCCCACCTCAAGTTTATTTTGCGTGAGAGTAAATAGACCTCTTCTCGCAGAGCGCGTATTGTGTGCATGTGTATTGCTGATGAGCGCGTATTGTGTGCATGTGTATTGCTGATATTGTATCTTGTTTTGACATGTTTAGGACACTCACCTTTCAAACACATATGTACAAACTTACAAAAATGAAAAGTTTGTCGATTGGAGAGATTTTACCATTGAAGTTTTAAAAACATTTTATTCTATGTGTGCTTGCTTGTGTTCATTTAGTATGACACGGGCAGCTCTAGTTTGGATTCTTTGTAGCTCTGATAGAAGAGATTTCCCACAGTTAGACCTTATTATAGCACCCAAATGATAGTCAAAGTGCGGTAAGATGATGGTATTGTAGATTGTCAGAAGTGAGTGGTGATCTAAATACTTTCGAACTCGAGAGAGAGACGCAATTCGCTGCGATATTTTACAACAGACTTTGGTAATGTATTCCCATGATAGCTGAGGATAAAACCATAGGCCTAAATACTTAAAAGTATCAACGTGCTCAATTATTTCACCACCCACTTCAACCCAAATACTGTTACCTTTAACTCGTTTTAACGTACCGAATGTCATACACTTTGTCTTTTTAAGATTTAGAGTAAGTTTATTTACACAAAGCCAATTGCAAATGTTGCCCATTTCTAAATTGAGTATATACGATAGGCAATTCTGGTTTTTATGACAGTAAAATAAAGCTGTGTCGTCAGCATATAGCCATATTTTACAATTTTGGATGACACTCGGTAGGTTGTTAATGTACATTATGAAAATCAGAGGGCCCATTATGGACACTTGATGGACCCCATACTTGACCACTTATAAGTCAGACATACAATTATTTATAACAGTGGATTGCTTCCGATCTAATATATAATTCGTAAGCCAGTCAAGTTCCAAAACCCAAATCCCCAAACTGCTAAGCTTTTTCATTAGTAAATTGTGGTCGACCGTGTCAAATGCCTTTTTCAGATCCAAAAACACGGCGCCTGTGAGAAGACCGTTTTCCATATTTTGAAGAATATAGTCTGTCACATGAGCTAGGGCAGTACTTGTTGAGTTTTTGGGACGGACACCTGACTGGAAATTGGTAAGAAGCTTATTTACGGTTAGGAAAGAATATAGTTGCTCGTGGACTGCTCTCTCCAGTAGTTTTATGCGAACAGGCAAGACCGATATTGGTCTGCAATTTCTAATGTCTTATTTGTCTCCATCTTTACAAAACTGGCGTTATCTTAGCCTGTTTCCATTCGTCTGGGAGGGTAGCGGTTTAAAGAGACAAATTGAATATATTGGTGAGACGCGAGACGATGCATGAAGCAACACATTTCAGTAGCCTACTGTTCAATCCGTCAATTACGGTAGCTTAACCTATAGAGAGTGATCGCAATTGTGTAAGAGTTAAAGCATTTTCTATGTCACAAAAATTAAAGTGGGTACCAGAATGACTTTCACTAAATGTTTTAATGTCATTGGGTTTATTTGTATGACTTTCTGCTAACTTGGACCCAATATCTGTGAAAAATATATTAAGTGCATTAGGTACTAAATGGGAATCTGTCGCCTGGCTTCAATTTATATTTACACAAAAGTTATTACTATGTTTAGAAGGGCCAAGCAATAAAGTTTTCAATGTTTTCCACATTTTTTTATTGTCGTTTTTGCTTTCACTTACAAGGTCAGCGTAATAATTTTTCTGAAGTGTTTGACACAAATTGTTACATTGGTTTCTTAGTTGCCTAGCTCTTTTCCAATCGCATTGTTTTCTAGACTTGCGCTTTGTGGTACCAAAAGTCCCGCTCACGTGTAAGCGAGATGTAATCGTTAGTGACCCGGTCGCATTGTTTACCCTTGACACGTATTGTGACAAAAGGTGCATGTTTATCACATATGGAAACAAATAACAATTTAAACAGTTCCCACGCTTGATCCGCATCATCGGCTACATCTAAAATAACCCACGGAAGAATGCGAAGATCTTCTAGAAACGACGATTCGTTAAAATGTCTAAATGGTCGCACTGTAATAACTTTTGGGTCACTTTTTACCTTACGGGCTTTACGACTAAAATAAACAATAGAATGATCACTTATACCACACGGTATTACTCCGCTGGCAAAAACTTTCTCAGGCCTAGCTGTAAGAACAATATCAAGTTAAGAGTTGGTAGTCTCCGTTATGTGAGTGGCTTCAGTAATTATGGTTTTAAACAGTTGGTAGTCTCCGTTATGCGAGTGGCTTCAGTAATTATAGTTTGAAAGAGTTAGTAGTCTCGGTTATGCGAGTGGCTTTAGTAATTATAGTTTTAAGTTGGAAAGTCTCACATAAATAATTTATTGGACCAGCACATTCGCGCTTCAACATATCATAGTTAAAATCACCAAGCAGGATGATCTCGCCGCTATAGGTGGAGGCTTCCTGTATCTGGCTTTCAATTTGGGACAAGTAATCAGCGTCGATTGCTGGGGGTCTATAAAATGTGCCAATTAAAAATGGTTTGGTATCGATGAGTTTTATTTTTATCCTATAGATTCAGTATCTTCAGTTCGCAGTTCATTAAGCTCCCAACAATAATATATTGTGTCTATTTCTATCATTACAGTACAACGTATAGCCATTGATTTCTATTTCGGCATCACTGACTGTTGAGTTGAGCCATGTTTCAGATAGAGCAGAATATCAACAAGATAATCCTTGGCTAATAACCTTGCATCATCTATCTTTGGGATAAGATAGGTAATATTACTAGCGTTTTCGTCTGAGTTATTGTCAGCAGGGTTGGTGAGAATTGATAAATTTTCAAATAGATTTGTTTTACCTGAAATAGGGATGTCATAAAAAAAATGAATCCGAGAAAGGAGGTAAACTACAGGCTGTACATTCCCAACATGTATCATGATTCAGGATCTGTGTGTACAGGTGTATTGGCAAGTCAATACATTTACAGTGGTAGCTTCTATTGCATCTATAACAGAAGGATCGTTGGTTACAGCGCATAGGTTTTTCACACTGGCCACATAGGTTTTTGACAGGTCCTGGGTATATGTACGCCACCTGGTCTAGATCGACAAAGAAGACAAATGACGCCAAGAGACTTTCTTCGTAACATTCGTTTTATTTCACAGGAAGGGTCATTCTACAAGTATACAAATTCACATAATTAGTGGAGAACGGTTTTAAGATTGGTAGCAAATGCATATTATAATATTTA
>JARFOD010118136.1:0-14786 GCA_031763545.1 Mopalia muscosa | reverse complement strand
TGTCCGTCGTCATATAAGTGAAATACCCTTGAGTACGACGTTAAACACCAATCAAACAAACAAACAAACAAACATCCAATATGTCTTTATGAAGAATGTCAGTGGATGTATGCCTAAGAGTAGGCCTAAACATACAACAGACTGATCCACCTCTAAGATTTGTGTAAGGTATTGATCTTCAGGAACCCTGTACATGAACTTTGTCAAGCCCCTTTGTATGACCACCTAGTTTCCTGTATATAGCAAATAATAGCATGATATACTCATCTAAGGTAATAAGAACATATAAATGTATGCATATAACAGCTTAAGGAAACATAAAACACAAGTCATTGCTGGTCCTTATCTTGTCGTTAGTTACAATTCTCATTTGTATCATTTTTTCAGTTAAAATAACCATAAACACAATAATTTAGGTCAAAGAATTTAATTTTATTGCTACTCTACTTTATTTTTTTTTCTCAGTTTTTAGCTACATGATGGTCGCGGCTGTCTTTGTAAAACAATGGTGATGCATTCAAAAAAGCTGCAAACCCCAAAATAAACAAATTCAACAATCAACTAGTTCAACGGTCACCTAGTTTCAACTAACAACACTGTTCGACAATGCCACAACAATTCAAATGTATTACTTCTCTTTAGTGCCGTCGACAAGACAAAACAAATTTAAACAGCTCACAAGGGCAATTTGTAATTTTACACAATTGCAATGTTTCTCGGCAAAATAGCCAAATTATTACTCGACACTGGTAGTTGCAGCTGCCAAGAGGAAAATGAATGATTTTTATAAAAATGTATAACCAGCCTTAGAATCAAAAGGTCGCTCCTATCAGGCCAAACAACATAACCAGTGCAGACAAACAAAAAACATCAGAAAAACATTATAGAAATAGCAGCAATTAAAACAACGCAACCATACAGGGAGGCTGGCTATGTTAAAAGGGAACAACCTGTTTGAGCAATTGCTCACAACTTGCGACCGAACGTGTTGAAGTAAACTGCTTTGGATATTGACAAACATTTGTTACTGGCCTTTTATATAGAGCAAAGGTGATCCCCGCTATATCAAGGGAATGGGTTATTAATTAAATAACTGCCGTAATGTTATAGCCTTCTATACGTGTCTCGTGATACAATATGATGACATCCGCCCAAGGCTGCAAACTCTGCTTCTGCTGGCACTTCTCAGCCACTCCTCGCCCAGTTTTACTAGTGATGGATTATTTTGTGCGTTTCTTGTGATGAGATTTGATATCATGGATGTGAAAACTTTCATTATAACTCTGGGGAATTTAAAGGACAAAGAGCCCGTCAGAACAGTATGAACCTATTTTGAAGTGTTTACAAAAGTCTTTAGACATAAAATAAAAGCTCCACGGATTTGGAATTAAATCATTTAAAAATATACAAATACAAGATAACGATAACAGTTTAAGTTATACGCCTCACTGAATCAATAGCCATTAAAAATATATAAAAAAAAAAATAAAGAAAGAAAATCCAGAAAATAATGACTTCTAAAACTGGTTGGAAGGAATTGGCTTATCATTTGATTTTAATTACTTTTGTTAAAAGATGTTTGAAATTATAATACCGTATACATATACACCCAGAAGACAAATATTACAAAACCAGCTTAATAATAATAATGGGTTAGCATCATTGGTAATTAAGTCCGCAATATCGTTAGATTATTGCCATTACAAACGATTTGTGAGTGGCATTTTGAAATAATATCTATTACAAAAATGTAAAAATTGGTATGTTTATATTCCTACCTTATAAAACATCCACCCTTCCATTGAAGTCAAGTTTATCTCCTACCTCTTCTTCTCCCCAAACTTCTGTCAAACCACGTGACTGGTAGGATAGCGTCCATATTTCTGCAGCCCAATTTTACTTTTTGTCCATCCATAAGCAAATCACTGACAATCAACGCGTCTTTCATGTTTTAAAATTTGCCTTTCCAATCAAACATAAGGCTAAGTATAGAAACGTTTCACAGAAAGTGAGTTTGTTTTAACCTGCTGAGAATATATTTTATCTGAAGGAGTTCCAAAGTTGTCATGCTCGAATGAAATAAATGCAAGAAAGGAACTCAATGTTGCATAAAACCTCTCCAACTCAGTTCAGTTTTGTCTGCACCTTCCTAACAGTTTTCAAACTTCCGCCAAAGGAACTTCCCTCTACATACTATGTGACTATGCTTTTTATGTTTCACTGCTTGCTAACAAGGGGAGTCGTTCCTGACTGTCTTTCATCGTCACTGGAGCTGATGGATTTAATGGCCAAGTTGCCAGAAAAATGATTGGGACGATTCGCCCATCTTGTCGGCAGATCTCCAGAGTGGGTTGTGCTTAAATCAGCCTTCTCTGTCATCCAGGTAGATACCAGAAACATACCAATGTAAAATAAATGTAGGATAATTGATTTGTGTGTGTCAATGTCATCTTGTTTTGAAAATGCACGTTGTTATTAAGTGGGAACGGTTATTTCTTAACCATAGTTTATGGGTCGTGCTGAGGTTATTCCCGGCCCATGGGTGTCTTGTGAAGACGATCTGCATGCACACCGGCCATCTGCAATATTCATTCAACGCCCTTGGAGACTTTGTAAGCGTTCTGCTTGTTGCGCTTTTTGGACTGATTTTATACACCAGCTCAATGGACTTTATTTAGCATGCAAGCTCATTCTCCGATGCAGAAATGTTGGACTAGGAACTGAAAATAAACCGTGTGTTATTTTTGCTGTTAAAATATAGTTGGACCAGTTTCCTTCAGACAAATCCAGTGTTTAATATGATGTCGTCGGTCACTTATTTGTGCAGTGTTCTTGCTACGGGCAGTGCATACTGCCTGGTGATTAGTATGCAACCAAATGCAACACAGGAAGCTTTTTTATGTTAACGGAAGTGTATGGAAGATTTTATACAGAAGCACGCGACAATCGTTTGGTAAGTTTCATGGTTCTGTCTAATAATTTGAACACATGTTTCTTTATCTTGCGACCCCTGTGTTTGTTCTCCTCCAATTTCTGTAAAAAAAAATCCTCCTATCCAGGCACTATGTGGATAACAATAATAGACATTATCAACAGAATTAAAAGAAGGAACCCATATATTTTTTAAGTTCAGCTTCTCGAACATTATGTATACAATGTCATCAACAAAATTTGTCCATTAAGTAATGAAACAGTTGATATTTCAGAAAAGTAAAATCCATTTCATACAGGGACATAAGTTGGTGTGTATCTTTCTTTACATTAACAACGAGACGAAAGTGTAGTGCATGCTCACGTATATAGACGTTATTGTGGCTTTAGTGAGTGCAACTTCGCACAGTTAGCAGGTCGAATTCAGAATTTCAGTACCTTATCCACAACGGCAGTACCGATACGTCCTGATTCAAGTTATCAGTTTAAATACTTACAAAGGGACAGGTATAGTATGCCTATGAATTAATCTATGTGATCAAATGAACATTGGCTTTGATTTTTTGTTGTATTTTTCGTAATAACTCTTTATGAAAATACAAACCACTTTGTTGTTGGGGAGTAAGTTTTAAACTAAAGTTAAGTGTATAGTTGAACGTTGGTTGGAAGGTTGAACACTTTGCTGTCCCGCTGCAGTGTATAGCATGTCCGCACTCAAATTCTGCCTCCAACAAACAAATACATTTTTTTCGGACATGAGCGAAAATATATCAAATAGTTCACATATGTTTGCCCTACATTCTGATGAATTAAACAAGTTATACCATGTCACATACGTGTTTGGAAATATACACCTCGTCATAAATATCGCACCACCCACTTTTTATCATTAGGTAAAACTGAATCTTCAACCACATACAGTCTCCGCCTGAGTCTTGGGGCGTTCCGTACATCACCAATTCAGAGTTTATACGTCGAAGCGAACGAGCCATCCTTACACCATCGCGGGATAAAACTTGGTCTCCAATACGCTACAAAATTAAAAGCTTACCCTGGTAACCCTACTTACAACTGTGTTTTTGATCCAGCATTGGCAGATTGGTTTGATCGCAGTCCTATGAAAATTGCTTCATTTGGGTTGCGCGTGAGACCACATCTAGCAAATGCTGGAATAATTTTAGAAGACATAGCACCTGTTTCTTTTCCACCTTCTCCGCCTTGGCTGTTCCCAAGACCTAGACTACTTTTTGATCTTCGAGATCAAAAGAAGTCTGAAACATGTCCGCTTCTTTTTCAGCAGAGATTTGGTGAGATAAGGCATGATTATGAGAACCATTCCTTTATCTACACCGATGGATCGAAGACTGAAGATAGGGTGGCCGCTGCCGCCATTTGGTTGCAGCATGTTGTTGCCCTACGTCTCCCTTCAGCTTCGTCTATCTTCTCTGCTGAAGCCAAGGCTATTTCACTGGCTCTAGACCTAATATCAAAGCACCAACTCCAGAAAGTCGTTATCTGCAGCGATTCGCTATCTTGCCTTTTAGCCATTGATAGCTTCAAGGTCCAACAGCCAGAAATCCTGAAGATCCTTATTCAGTATAACGGTCTAGAAGCTAGTGGAGCAGAAGTCCCCTTCTGCTGGATACCCAGTCATCTGGGTATCCCTGGAAACACAGTTGTGGACAGGGAAGCAAAAAAACCCTCAACAAGCCCATGACTCAATCCAAAATATATTCTAAAGATCGAAAGCCCTAAATTACTAAATACGTTTTTAATCTTTGGCAGGATATATGGGATGAAAAAGTTGAGAATAAACTTCTCGACAGACATCCTGCTATTGGTCAAAATTTTTACTCCCATGGAATGTCTCGGAAGGACCAGGTGGTTCTAACGCGATGTCGTATAGGCCACAGTTACCTCACAAAAAGAACCTTCTTGATAATGATAAATCAGAACCAAAATGTGAAATTTGTGACTGCGTGTACGACATCAAACATATATTGGTTGACTGTGTGGACTTTGCCAATGTTAGGCAACAGTTCTACACAGTCGCCTCTATGAAGGACTTGTTTGACAACATTGCTGGAGATGTTGTCATCAGGTTTCTTAAACTGATCGGTGTGTATCATACAATTCATTGTAAATAATTGAAATGGACAGTTTAACCATAAGTAGGATTTTTTAAATATCCAAACAAAACAAAACAAAAACGGTATGTTGACACTTGCATGTGTCATTTTTAGTTCATTCTGTTGCTTTTTGTATTATTTAAAAAAAATAGAAATAATAAATCCATAGAATTGTGAATGTGTTCTCGCCACAGCCTAGCTGAAATACCGCTGAATGTGGCGTGAAACAATAATCAATCAATCAATAACTGGAACTAGTTGATCGCAGTCGTTAAAGTGCGTATGTCACCAGCGATTGCTATAGAACTACTCACGATCAGTTGCAACTGGACGTAAAAAGTAGAACATGCGCGACTATGTGGAACTGGACGGCAACTAGTTGCCGATAGACGCAGATATGTCACATTCAAAGCTACGACCGTCAACCGTCAGCTGTTCCACTGGAACTGATCGGAACTAGTTCTCACTCGACTTAACTGCGACATAAGTTAGGCTTAACCTTCGCATACATCTACTACACAATGCCCTACACCGAAGATATCTAGACAATTTTGAAACCCATATAAAAGAACCATGATCCACTCTGAAGAGCTTTTAAAAGTTCTTGGAAGAGCCTTTTAAATGGGTTCTTTAAAGAACCATTTTGAAATGGTTCTCTAAAGAACTTATAAAGGTTCGCTATATGATCCACTCGTAAGTAGAACCTTTTTATCTTGCAAAGCTCAGGCCTACAATGAGTTGAGCATTAATTAAACGAACAAAACAAATCGATTGAGGAAGAAACATGTCCTTTTACTTTAATCATCGTACAACGTTTGAATAAAGTTCTACCAATTGTCATTTTTCTAGTAAAAATATACATGTTTTAAATCTCCATGCAGCCTAATCTTCTATTCTTTTCTGACGGTTTGTTTGAAGAATTAATTCGGCAATGCTTTCTTTACTTAGCACTGGGGTAAATTAACCTTCACCATTATCTTAACGCTTCACATCTTGGTTGTGCTATTGTCAATTGTTGTTGGAATACACAGCCATCATATATTGAAATACCTTTCTTTAGCACGGCGTAAAACACCAATCAATGAATCAATCCGCTTTTCTTAATTAACATCGTTGTTCTTTGGAATCCAGGACCATTCTTTTATCCAACCCAGAAAAAACGGAATTTTCAAATGATCAATTGCGACCACATTTGCGACACTGATTGGCTGTTTGTCTAGAATAACCCAATTAAATTGTTACCTCACTTTTCTCGCGAACTAAAGCACGGATGAAAACGTAAAAGTCTCGTATTACGCACGTTGACCGTAGAAATGGGAAGATGGAGCCAACTCGGTCATTCACATATACTGCTCTAATGTGGGAAGTCATTTGGCAAGTCATGTGATGGGAGATAACTCTACTAGAGTTACATTGGCATTTGGGTCAGTGGGTAATCATCTCATCAAATCTAAATTTTATTTAAACTACAACCAAAGGCCACTTAATTCCTGGGCTCATATATTTAGGGAACGAAAGCCGTAGAATTCAGCATATTTATCATTGGATAGAGACGGGCATGCCCGATAATTTTCACAAAGTTCTTACCTATGTGTTTACAAATAGGTCCTTCACTTAGGAATTAAGGCCAACACTTAAAACTATTGTTTTATTTTTAGAAAATATTTATTGAATTAATTTAGCGGTGAAGAGAAGATGGTGCGTTTTCCGTAGCCAACTTTTGTCGCTTCAGCTATTACAATATATATATATATATATGTCTAAAATAATTTATCATACTGGCACAGTGATTAAAGGCCAATAAATCAATGCACGCTCTATAGACAAACTCCCAATGAAAAGTTTCTAAATAGATATTAATCTCGCTTTATTTTTTGTGACTCCAGGAAGAGTTTTTGGCACTGACATACGTAATATGTTCCGAGAGGGCGACGATAGAGGCGGTTTGATTTCCATCTTCCATCACGAGTTGCTATTAACGGGCTATAAGACTAAATAATTAGCCCTAGATATATTGTGCTACATTGTTTTATGATATGGATTGAACATACAAGAGAGTTGTAAACAAGGATTTCTACACGGTCCGATTCCCCCAATATGCAGCAGCTTTTACATTTATTTACTACAGACTGTCCATTTTTATCGGCTAAATGAAGGTTTATACAAAAGCCCGGTGTATGAGCGTAGGATTTCTATAGACGGTTTTTTCCCGAACTGCGCCGAGTGTCATTTCCGCTAAGTTTGTGTTTCTTGGTAGACATTTTCCAATCACAGCACCAACCAGTACTGAAAGTCCTTTGTATTATTTCGCCTTATTTTTCCGCTCCCCGCTACTTGTTGGTCTTTTTGATGGGGATTCTCTCCCTTTAGTTCGATTATTTTTCCGTCTGTTTTTACCCTTTGAAGGTTTGGACAAGTCCGATAGTTTACCTGTGGATAGAAACGAAAACGTTCAAAAACATTATGCTCAATACTAAAATAATGGTACAAAGCAATAATAATATCAGCACATTTTCACGAAACTTTGTGCGTAAATGACGTCATCTTAAGGGGGATTAACGTAGGATGACGTCAATTCGATAAGAATTTAGGGTGTGGAGACGAAGATTAAGGACGGGCGTATATGGCAAGCCGTTTTATCACTTCTGCATTTATTCTACATATGTTGAATTCTTTTCCACATATGTGAAATTCTTTTCCAGATATGTAAAATAAATGACTTTATTCTACATATGTGGAAAAGAATTTCACATGTGTGGAAAAGAATTTTACATATGTGGAAAATAATTCAACATATGTGGAAAAGGACGTTTTAATTGTAAGTCTGTAAATAAAATGTATGGTGGATGTTTTGTGCCACATTTGTTGTAGTGATGTTTCTTAAGTAAATCTTTATTAAATGTTGGACACTAGATGGTTTAAACGTTATTATCTATATGTAAAATACATCAGAATGAATATTTTATAAAGAATAACTCTGGATCTAAGCGAATGGCCTATTTAGATTAGAGTTGCCACCTCTTATCTTCATCCTTCGCTAATCCGCTGTGTAACTAATCTTCATTGCCGTTGTAATCGCTAATCTCGCTAAGCAAAACGATGTGTCCTGCTCGCCCTTTTCTAGCGGGATAAATTATGAACAACCATGCTCCCAACGACAAATTGACCAGACCACACAAGTCTTGCGCATGACAACGCAACAAATTGCTGAACTCAACTTACCCATTAAATCTGGATTGAGTTTGTCCAGATCATTCAGCAATGAGATATATTTTGCAGGTTCGTTTTCTCCTTGTTCTGTAACAACAACAGTGTGAGGGTAAACATACTAGTCCACCCTGAGAAGTATACGGGCTAAATATATATATACGAGTTTGCTATAACAATAATTATAATCATCACTGATTGTAATTGACAAATTCTCCATTTGAATATTGTAAGCTTTTTTTGAACAATTGACTGATACAAAACAGGGTGAATCAAATCCAGTACCAAATATTATAGATACACGCAGAAGTATATAATTAATAGACTTCTGGTACACTTAATAAACTATCATGAAAGATAAAATCTTTACTTTCTGTCTAATTGTCACCCGTGGAACCTGAAAACATGTAACCTGATAACGTGAGTCGTTATTTATTATCTAGTAATATTAATTTATAAAAATAAAAATAGGTACAAATTTTTTTTAACAATTCAATAATAATCATTTGCAGTTGAGTTTCAATCAGTTAAAATTTGTTATTACTGTTTTCTATATATATATTTAACGGGATATAACAAGACCCATGGGGTTTTATTCCCGCCTAATCTGCTACCGATGTATTTATGTAATTTATTTGGGGAAATAAATATTGAAATGTGAATGAAAGGAGCAATAAACAAGCTTCCGCTGATATGAACCCATCTTCGCTAGCTAATATTTTAATTCCAAACTATTCGGAATGGATGTATTCGGTGTCGATACTTGATCAAAGATGTTTGTTATTTTGTTTGGGGTTAAACGGCGTGCTCAAGGAAGAACCCTCGTAAACCTCGTGACATAACCAGATACTTTGCGCTTAAAACCATGCGCCAAGACCGCATAAGAACATAATTATGTGAGAGTTGCATTTTCCGAAGCCAAAAGCAAGATAAGGGACGACATATCCGTTGAAAATAAAGGCTCTCAATCACTTCAGATAAACAAAAGATTATCTAAATAGGCCTACAGTAAAAACCATATCTGTGTTAGATCCCATGTATTCAAGGTGTGGTCGCCAAGATGTGCGATTTGTAGTAACGACTTAATGGGATTCGCGGTGTTTGTGGAGGTTTTATTGGTCAAGAAAGACGAACGAAACAGTCGACCAATCGTAACTTTCCAAGAAAGAAAATCCACATAAACTGTTTTTACAAATCACAACGTTAAAATACACGTTAAGGCGCACTCTCACGGTTCGCTTTGCAGTGACGACTTATAGGGCTTCTCCTTACTTGCAGATTCCTGATTGGTCAGCAACAAAAATGGGCCATCAAAGCTCTGTAAATAAGGGGAATCCCCTAAAATCGTTACTACAAATTGCACCGTGAGAGTGCAAGTCAAACAAGATATAAGTGCAGGGAGTTCTTTCAATTATGGTTTTATCCAGACAAAAATCAAATTAGACAAACAATTTGTTGCTACTGACTTTCTATCCGGATGAGCACATATGTCTCTCTAGGATTAACCACATCGCAGGCGTAATCTCTTTCCTTGGCTGATAAGTTTTTAACCTGTCCATCGAGGTCCACCAAGTCTATCACGTCTGAAAATAACCAAGAGATTAACTACATTTGTTAAGATGTTATAATACATAACTTGAAAGACTCCGAAAGGCTATTTATGGCCACAGTCGCCCGAGTAGCACTCTTGCCACTTTTAAAAACTATTGAATAGTATTACCGGACTAGTTTTAATAATGATAAAATAAAGTACTTTTAGTCGGGTAAATTTGTACACTAGTATTACCAGACTAGTTTTAATAACCCACATGATAAAAGAAGGTACTTTTAGTCGGTTAAAAATGTACCTATACGATGACTTTACGTATGCAGAGTACGTCCAACTACGAACTTAATTGTTTAGGGGTATTTTTGAATATCCAGAAAACATGCATGTTGTATAGTATTCGGTACAACAGAAACTATTGTCAAAAAGTTGTCAGAATCTCACCATTGTCGTCGCAGTCACATTTTTTCCTCATCCATTCTATGAGCGTGGTGATGCCACACCATGGGTTAAACAGGGCCTCCTCGTCATCTACAATCAGTAAACCCAAAACATATTGAATGAAATAGGTATTTAAAACATGGAAAAATTCATATGAACAGCAGCTTCTTCATTTAGAGAGATCTCATTGGAGAGATCGCTTTCAAGTTCAAGTTGACATCAACAAGCAACTTACTTATTAGAGTAGAGTATGGGGTTTCATGTATGGGAATTTCTGGTAAATAGGCATTGCTGATAAAACCGAATTACTTCTTTACTGATAGAACATAACATTGCTGGTAAAATCTAAACACTTCTTTACTGAAAGAACATAACATTGCTGGAAAAACCGAAACACTTCTTTACTGATAGAACATTACATTCTCGGGAAAATTGAAACTCTTCTTTACTGTCAGAACATAACATTCCTGACAAAATCGAAACACTTCTTTACTGTCAGAACATAACATTCCTGGCAAAATCGAAACACTTCTTTACTGTCAGAACATAACATTCCTGATAAAATCGAAACTGTTTCTGTTAGTACTTCTTCAAGCTTAGAAAATAACATTGCTAGTAAAACCGAAATAGTTTTTTAAGGTCATACAATAAAATTGTTGGTTAAACCGAAAGACTTCTTTAGTCTTTGGTGTTTACAGAGAGAGAAAGAGAGAGTTTGGAGAAGAATTTCGGTTGCGTTCTTTTGTGGCCTGTGGTATGAGTATTTAATACCTGACGCCATATTAACCGCTGAGTTATGCATCGTCTATTCCGCCAATATTTGGGGCAACGTAAATATGCCACAGACCAACAAATAAAAGAAGTGCGAAACAAGATTGCCCGGATATATCTTAGTGAATTAAAGATGAATTTATGTTGATTTCTAGTAAAACAGCTATTAGGTCAGCTGTCCAAAATCAGTGTTGCGTACATTTACTTGCAAATTAGGCGGTGATCAACGTGATTTAAAAAAAGCAACAACAAAAAACAGTAGGTAAAGTGTTAAGTAGTTAAAATATTTATTTCAAACGACGTATATGTAAGGATCACATCCCGACAAATAAATCAGTGTGTTTCTGTGAACGTAAAGAGCCAAACACAGTCCAAAATTACGTATAGGTCTATAGGTTGTGCCAATGGATGATGAAATTCACAAGTAAGTATATTACTATAAACCGTCCCACTCAGTGCCAGTAGCTATAACCAACGTCAGACCCAGTCAATTGTAGAATTTTAGAAAAGTTCAATCAGAGTTTGTTTCCTTGTAGTTGCGGAGAGGGTCATTAAATCAGCTTTAACAGACACCCTTTATTACCCTTTTATATTATACGCCAAAGGTTTTACATTTCACTCTGATTAAAAAGGATACGTCCATTTTTTTTAATATTTCAGGGGGTTGTACAATGTGTTGCTTGTTCTAATCTATATATATATTTACCGAGGACAAAGACTATTTATGTCTATAAGCGATACAAGTGCACCCAAAAGATTATATATGATATTGACCTCCCCATCTATACATCAGCCAATAAATACCCACCATTGTCCGGGCAAATACGAGGTGTTATTAGCCCGAGGTTCAATTGTGCCATAATTGGTTATTCGGCCCTATTGTTACTTTAATAGTATCTGTTCGTCTGTGTAACTGGCTAATAAATAAAATATAAAATGGTATTTAATGTGTTTTGACGATCATTTGATACCACTGTATATGGTTGACAAGGCAAAAACACGGTATAAATGTCAATGTGACAACATTGTGCTATAGTTTTGTATTTCTGATAATTGGGCTCAACATTTGAACTATAGGCACAATAGGCGTTGTTCTGGGGTGTAGAGTCTCTGTCGAGCATTTGCAATTCGGGCTGCTCTATTGACCAATTATTCAATGTGTTTACATTGAAGACTATTATACGGAATTGTCGTTTTGTATACATTTGTAGCATGAACTTATGCTTGAAATTATTTCATCAAATTATACGTTTGGAGTATTTTATGATGTCTCTACAAACTACTAAGCCGTAGATATCAACACTGATGTATGGTATTAACCTTTATGGTGTGATATGTTGCATGACAGAAACCCAATCTTACACGTCAAATAAGTTAACGTCAACTCATTTTGAACAACATACCCGACGAAACATTTCTAACGGGTGCATTTTGACCAAGATAACAAACATTATTTATTCACCTGGGATAAAACGTTTTGAGGAATGCTTTGACATATATTCATTTTTAACACTCGCGTATTATAGTGATGACGTAAGACGCACTTGACTCCCCATAAACTTTGGCGAACTAGACACTTAAACCTGTAATCAGAGTCAAATAATGGCAGATAAATTGGGGGTTGCCTACATGCAGTGTATCGCTAAGTGGTTGGGGACGTGCAATGACGAGTGTATGCTCCAATCAATTAAGAACATAGGGAATTGAATCATCACGTGGACACCCAGTATTTTATCGCATGGTGACAGTTTTTGTCAAATCATGCTTTTATCATATATGTAAATCTCCAGGTTGTCTAAATAATAAATAAGAGACAAATCTATTTTTAATCCATTTGTGATTGCCTGATTACGCCATAATGTTTATTTCCACGTTGCAACTAGCAGCGTGTCAGGTCAATTGGTAAAGAAACCCCCTTGATCACCTTTCAGAAATTAATAACGACATAAAAAAGTTACAATAAAATTAATGGCCAGTCTATATTAAATGTCATTCTGTTAATTTACTTCTGATAATTGAATATAATAACCAATGTTAACCAATATATGACCCCAACGAAAACAGCTGTGGCTATATTAAGTAGTAAATACAGAGCATTGTATGTATTATATCAGAATTTAAGTAGTCCTTGGATAGCTCAAACAGTTATTATACTTAAACTATTACGGGTTTTCTGGTTACACCTCCAGTTTTCCGATGCCTGTTAATCTAAAACACCGGATAAATCATTTTTAAAAAAATAAGAAAATATTTTTTTAAATTAAAAACAAAAATTAACGACGATTTTATACTGGTGTCCCATTAAATAATTGATAGATTAATCGATTGATGGATTGTGACCCACATATTACAAGTTCCACTTACCGCCGTATTTCACAACTATAAAACTCTGCCCGCAGTAAAAGCCGTTGGAATCCATCCTTAACGCATTCAAAAGGCATTCAGGTTAATATCCACACTTAATATCAGACTCATCCGGTCCTCAACAAAGCAGAAGTTACCAAAATCAAAAAAATTGGATCCGCCCACCGATAGTCTTTTGGCATTCAACCGATCAGATAGACGCATAAATGGATATAATTTTCGGAATTCCAGAAGCAACGTACGAGGCTATAATCGACACGACAGCATCCAAAGTTCTTGGTATTATATTACAGGATTCAGCGTAGGATTTAACTCCAGTTTTAGTTAATCCAGGAAAACCGTTAAATCCTAAAGTTTTAACAGTCACCCATACTCTTGTCAATATAGATCAGACAAATAATTGTGTGTCAGATAATCCGCTGAACTTCACATAATCCCTTGGGCATCAGATAATCCGCTTATGATCTCTGTTATTCCAGGCCAATAATCCTCCGTTGTGATAAAACAGGATACGGTCCCACTGTATGTAGGCCTATAGACGTAATCCTACTTGGTGTGTTACAACACAACGTTTAAACTGAAACCACATGCAGTTTAATAAATTGTTAATTCATCCGGGTAGCTTACGTCCATAAATACACATATAAATCTATAGAGACAAAGTAATATAGAATTGTGTACCCTCGTCAAATCCTCACACATAGAAGTGTAATGTTAAAGATCGGATTGAGCCTCACAGCCGTTTGTATACATATGACACATGCTCAATTGGGCATATTTTCCCATGCTTTGAGCTACCCATTGACCCCTGACCACTGTTATTAACAACGGTAAACATTGGCTGACAGGTGATTTTCTTTGACTGAACGAATCCAGCCGCAAAGAATGTCTGGTCGCCCCGCCAATCCTGTGTCAGCGATGCGGTAACATAGTCTAAATAGTCAATGCTATCTGACTAAATGGTACTTCTATAGATTTACAATAAAGAACCTTGAATGCTATATAGCAACCTGTCTATTATACACTCTCCCATAAGTGATACTAGTCCGCCAAATATATGAAATACAAGCTATGTCCAAACACGTTTAAGCCCTTTATAATATAATCGGAAACCTTATATCGACCATAAAGGCACTAATGTGAGATGAATTCCGATAGCACATTCAATGAAAGCCGTGTTTACGCAAGTTTTGTATAAATATTAATGCAAGAGCCAACGGCTTTATAAATATTAGATCCATAAATAATCAACGTTAATATTAGACTGAGCTTATAGCCCGGTTATTCTCCCTTGTCGTTTTAAGATCGAGTTGATGCTTAGTTATAGCACGTTGGTCCTTATCATATCCAGAGAGTTCAGATTGTCCAAGCAAAAGACAAAAAAAAAGGAGAAGGGG
>JARFOD010118135.1:0-29025 GCA_031763545.1 Mopalia muscosa | reverse complement strand
CTGGGTAATCGGCTATCTCTGGGTAAAACGTTTGTGTCATATTTTATTTATAGCTGTTACGATGGCGAAAAACCGCCCTTACAAAACTTCACAGGGGCATTAACAGTGGCAATGCCGAATTCTGCCGCAAATTACAAGAGCTGCTGCACTATTGTGGCCATTTCTCTGAGAATCTCTGAAATGTAGAGTTACCTCCCTTTCCCTACGTATCGCGATTCAAAGGCAACGATACGATATGCGTATCGTGGGCAACTGTATCGATACGTATCGATATATCGGTGAATCGTTACACCCCTATTAGTGTCACAGGAAACAGTTAGATACAGAGCAGTCATATAGGTGAGATACTCCTGGGCATGGCCAATACACCAATTGTAAACCAGTCTATTGCAGTTCCAGGTGCTAATGGAAGTCATTTTCTTGTGACCCAAAAAGGAGAAATTTAAAATTTTATCTGCGATTTTGAATATTCTTTTTAATCGTAATTCAGTCTTTTTCTTTTGACTATTATCTCCTTGAAATTGGGAGGCATATAATATTTTGGGGCCATGTTGATAATTTTATTCAATCTTTATTCAATCAACCCTAGAGTTTCAATTATCGTTGGTGAGGCTGCAGCTGATCCCGATACCACAGTGCCTTTGAAAATATCAGATTTCAGATTGAAATATTGACATTATGAATTAGCATTAAGCTATGTTCTGATGCAATATAGCTAATAATAAAGGAACATAACTTATATTGCAATCTTTGTCTTTTCTAATTTATTCAAATAAGTTCAAATTGGTTAACAGTGCACCAATCCGAAGTCCTCAAATAAGGGGAATTGGTACTGCAAATCACACCAGGAGGATGCACCTTAAAACATAAGAAATTATTTTGATGTAATATATTTAATAGTTAAGGGAGGTAACTTGTAACGTTATTTTTGTACTTTCCAAGATGGAGC
This sequence comes from Mopalia muscosa, assembly GCA_031763545.1. Classification (NCBI taxonomy): domain Eukaryota; kingdom Metazoa; phylum Mollusca; class Polyplacophora; order Chitonida; family Mopaliidae; genus Mopalia; species Mopalia muscosa. The sequence continues at coordinate 28,076 of JARFOD010118135.1, read as the reverse complement.
TATCTATGACAGCCAGTACAAGGAACCTAACACAGGATAAAGTCTCAATAACAAGGTAAAGAATCCTAACTCTTTAATAAAGTTAGTAAGACTTGAAACAGTTTGTGTTTCACCTAGTTAGAGACAGGTGTTGGTGAGAGATCCGTCGAAGGTGTCGGCCCACAGCTGTGGCCTAGTGGGTAGCGAGTGCGCTTTCTAAAGCCTACTTTTATGTAACATTCACGGGATCTAGTGCGTCTGCTGACCATCACGTATATGAGTGAGGTTTGTACGAGGTTTCCGCTTGGTTTTCCACCTCAAAAGGACAAGTAACAGTGTGAAGCGGACAATCCGTCATCATATATGTGAAATACCCTTGAGTATGACATTAAACCCCAATCAAACAAACAAACAATCCTGTGTAAGGTGTTGCTCTCAAAGGGCCTGTCCTCTGGCTAATGGCAGTTTGTTTGAAGAGTAGCAATGCCGTCCTAACTTAGCAGTGGAAGAAAATTAACTTTCACCGGTGGAAGATTAGCTTTCCAACAGTATCTAAACACCTCACATTTTTAAACACCAATCAATGCTTTAGTCACAACACAAAAAATAATTTTTTATGTTGTGTCTATGACTGTAAATTTGTGTCTGTTATATTCACCTTAATTACGACTTAAAATTTTTATTATTTCCAGTTGCTCTATAGGAGATATAGTGCTGTTATGTTTGGACGAGCGCCATGATCAGTATGTAGTGTTTACCATTGGAACAACCCTACATTTCCTTCACTCAGATTGCTTACAAGCCTTAGGATTAAAAACAAGTGAGTACATTTATTTGGCTATACACATGGAGAACGCCTAGGCCTTAGATGGTCAGAAATGAAGTGTTCTAAAGTAGATATTTACTGTGATTGGGCTCTGTGACTGCCTGCATATGGTGCTAAAGTGAAACAGGTAAAAAAAACTGGGTTAACATATACCTGTATTGTTTTGTTTGTTTGATTGGGGTATAACGCTGTACTAAAGACTATACCACACACATGATGGCATGCCTGACCAAAGATGGAAGGAAGCTACCCTCAGGACAAATACAGGACAACCACAGGACGTAATACAAAGAGATTGCAAACAAATCGGCCTCATGTTGCCCCTTAGTTCTGAGAGCCCCTAGGTAACAGAAAGCTCCTTCCAGAGCCTCATCGGTAACTGTTTCCTACCCCTAGGGATTTTACGAACATGAAAACTGATATAAAAGAATTAAACATGCACATGTGTTTGTCTGCACAGATCCAGGTGAAGCAAGAAAGTCCTGGGTATTAGCTCAAATACTTGAAAAAGAATATTGCCAAGCCAAAAAGGTTAGTGACTCTCAATTCATATAGTCTTACTCTCAGATAATTGTTTTTAAACGTGTTACATAAATTGGCTGTAAGGATACAGAAATATTTATTACTTAATATGCAAATATTAAATTAGAATTGGGTCAATTTAATTTATGTCTGTAGAATTGGGATTCCCCATGATCTGTCATGCTGATTATACAAAAGATAAGCCAGGTTTGAGTTAAATGACAGAACCATTGAGATTTTTCTTCTTTTTCTCTCAACAGCCACAAAACCGTTTCCGTGTTCCAGTTGGGACGAAGTTTTATCGCGTAAAAGCCAAGCCATGGAGTCGAGAAAGTCCACGAAGAACAGTAAACCTGGGTGCAGTTGGAGGCGCTCCGTTATAAATGCCATACCCATTAAATCATTTACCAACTGATAGTAACAGTGAATGCCCTCTGGCTGAAGATAGTATGTATCAAGGATAGACATATATGTACTGATTTACCTACCACTGGAGGAACATTCATTTTACAACAGTGCAAAACATTTCACGTACTAGTATTAGGGCTGTGTAAGTTTGAAAATTACTGTTGGTTACACCATTGGTGTGAAAAATCCTTGGGCACAGAGTTAACTGCATTTTAAACTGGTGGTTACTATTTTTCCTGCAGCATATGATACTTATACTCTAAGTGCACAATCTTTCTTGTATTTAATTGATGTGATATTTTCTTTTTAATTTCGATATAGTTTTGTTCATGTTTACTCTTTAGGTTATTAGGGGAAAAATATCACATTAGGCTAAAAGTGGGACGCTGTATATAAATGAGGAAAATACTTCCATAAAACTCATTCATTTTTCATCCAAATGTGTAGCACTGGTTAGAAGAGTAAAATTTTGAATGGGTTCTCACATTTAATATGAAAAAGAGCCCTCTATATTTGTGGTTTTAATTTCTTTAGGTACTTAATTTTTGTTCTTTTAATATTTTTTTCTTATTTTTCCGTTTTAAGTTACAATTTCAGTCAGTGAAATTTTAAGTGGTTATTTTTTATGTTTTTGGATTTTGAGTCTTGGTTTTTTTGTTGTTTTTTTTTTGTCTTTTAACTGTTTGGTTTTATTTATAATGTAGGTCAACTATTGTGATTTTATCTCTGTGATCTGTGTATTATTGACAAATGGTACGTATGTTTGTTTGGGTGTCTGTTCAAATTAAGAAGCAAATTTTATACAGTAATGTTAAATTTAATGTTTGGTATACATAACTATTGATGCTTTTCATGTAAATACATTTATTACAAACGTGATTTTGTGGATATGAAATTTGTAGAAAATTCATTTCAAACAAAGATAAATCAAATTTAATGCCAACTGTAGTAATATCAGTAATTTGATATATTGTTAATGGTTGACAGTCTAACACAAAAAGCGGGTGGTTTGAGTTAGCTTTCTGTTGCCCTGGCTCTCTCAGATCTAAGAGGCCACATGAAGACGATATATTTGTGAGGTTATTGTATTGTATCCTGTGATTGTCCTGTCTTGTTTTTGTTTGTTGTCAATGTTGTTGAGTGTGGTTTCCTTCAGCCATTAGGCGGGCACATCATCCTGTGAGTGAAATAACTTTTAGTATGTTATAAACCCTACTCAAAGAAACAAACACAAAAAAGTACTTCATTAATTATCTTTTTTTAGTAAATGAATATTGTGGACATTATTGTACACAGTTCTGTATGTAAATAGATGGCACGAGCAAATAATTGTTTTCTGTGATATAATTTCATACAATACAGTAGTATAGACTTATACTGTCAAAGATATCAGAGGGAATAACATACTGTACTCAGGGTTGTTGGATGGAGCTTCTTGTTGCACTTGTTCTCTCGGATCTAAGAGGCAAACAGAAGCCTATCTACTATTGCATCTTTACTTTTGTATCTTGTGATTGTAATAATGACTTGTCTTTATATATCGCCAGTGGCCTGGTAGGACAAGATATGACTGAAGTAACCTTAAATATGGCATTAAACCTTAATCAAACAAACAAAAGAACCTATTGCACTGTATGAATGGAAGAATAGCAAAAGTTCTAAGGTTAAAGTTCAATTGTGTGCTCATTTATCTGATGTAACCTTATTTAAACCTTGTTTACTCCAATCTGTTAACATTTCAGTTGAATAAAAGCTGAGCATCCACATGTTTGACTTAAAAGTTTAACATAAGCAATACCAGTGAGATGTATTTTCTCCTCTTTTAAAACCAACAAACTTTAAATTAAGAAATGTACATGTTATGAAATCAGTCCTATGTGTCATTAATCACCTCTACTTGAGATATTGAGAAACAGAATAAATTCATGGATAAACTCAAAACTTGGAATATAGCTCCCTCCCATGAAAACAGCAGTTTGTTTGATGAGTAGCAATTCTGTCTTTACTTAGCACTGGAGGAAAACTAACTTTCCAGCATTATGGAAACGCTTCTTGTCTTGGTTGTGCTAGTGTCAATTATTGTTAGAATACATCTCTGTCATATAAGTGAAATACCAATCAATCAATCAATCAATCCCATTAAAACAACGGATGGGAATTTATTTCACCTAATTCCGCAAAAACAGTATGGTAGCCATTGCATCATTTTACAATATTTATGTCTGTATATGTTGTGAACATGATAACTCTAATTATTTCACGGATTAACTTAAAACTTGAAATAAAACCTCCTCATATAAAGACTATGGATGGGATTTCATTTTACCAATTTTGCAATATTCAAACCTATGTGTTGTGAACATAATTTGAAACCAGATCACTGAAAAACATTAAACTTATACTGTTGCTTCATCTCATTAAGATAAAGGATGGGATTGCGTTTTACCAAATTCTGTAAACAAAATGACCGCCATTGCATAATATTAAAACTCCTTGTGAACATGATGGTTTGAGCATAAATGCACTAATTAGCTTGGAATTTTGCTTTCTTCTATTTAGATGAAGGAAGGGATTGCATTTCACCAAATTATGCAAAACCCTATGAACACACCATTGCATAGTTGTGCAATATTAATGCCTATTTGGTGTTGACATGATATCTAGACAACAAATCCACCGATTAACTTGAAACTTGTTCCGTGGATTCATTTGGGTTGTCTACTTTTCTGGCTTAACACGAAACCCATTTAAGGTGGTGTCTTGTGTAAATATACAGACTATGGCCTGGGTTTAGTATGGAGGAACAAGAAACATTGCTTCCATTCGAATCAGCGATACGTCAATGTGTTACTCGGCTAGCACATTCCTATGGCAGCCGCAAATTGTCCCCAACGGAGATTACATAATTAATCGTGAAACCCAGACAAGTAATAGTTTCTGGAGAAAGCTTCCAGTTGCCCTGGTGCTCTCCGAGCTTAGGAGCAACATGCGGCTGATTTGTGTGAGATGTCTTAGCATTGCGTCCTGTGTTTTTCCTGTCCTGTCTTGTCTTTGATTGTTGCCAATAGCGTCGATGGTGGTTCCCTTTGGTTGGCACGCTGTTGTATGGGTGAAATAACCTTAAATACGTATCTAAACCCCAAACAAACAAAGTAGATAGAAACTAATCAAAACAAACACGGAATAAAGCACCGTCAGAATGTCTTGAGATTCCACTCAGGTCTTTGTTTTTTTCTTTCTGTGTGTCCATATCAATAGAAAAAATCATTGTAATATTTTAATGTATATGTTTACTTGGATGGAAATTCGGGGGCGATCTGCCGTAAACCTTTGTCGCTCAGTCGGTAAGACCGCTGGTCCTGTTAGCCAGAGACACGTGACCTCCTGGTGGAGACAAGCAGAATTTTCTTTCTTTACAATAAATAAATATATTATATATATATATGTATAAATGTAATGTTCCAGAGCATGCTTTCTTAGTATAATTGAAAAAAGCCACGATAGGAATCATCTAAATTAGAACGTGTATATATTATCACTGAACAGTAAAACAGTGCACCTAGTGTACTCGTGCTTACAGGGAAAACCGTAACCAGGTAACTAAATTATTAGATGCAAGAAGATAAGCATTACGCTAAAACAGAGCTATAACAGGTTTCAAATTTAATAATCTTTTAACTGTTTTCTAAATAAATTAATAAAATATATATTTATCTGTATATACAAATAATTATCAAAACTTACCGTATTAAAGATTTCTGTATACATGAAAATAATATGTTCTTTTCAAGATAATAGAGTAATTGATTCTTTTTTTGTGGGATTTGTTGTTGTGTCGGTCAGATCTTTGCAGTTTTCTAGCAATTAGTTCTATTGGTTTTATTAATATTTATTGACGTATGCTCATTGTGTTAAATTGACAGTAAATGTGTCTAGTGATTAACAAACAAGCGGCATTGTTATTATGTATCATATCAAAGTTTCATACCAACCGATTAATTTTGTTATTATTATTATTATTATTTTTTTTAATTAAAGAGATTGGTATCAAAATATGGTAGGAAATAATCTTGCATGACATACCTCCCCCTAATGTTCTTTACACAGTACTGCTTAACTTGTGTACCAACAATCTTCATCATTCACATCAGTGTCGAAAGTAAAGAGACAAGATTGTACTAATTTATTGGGTGAATGTGGACAACCATGTACATTTTAAACCTTTTCCTGCCTTATTACCCAGTAATATTAATCTATATTTAACGGAATTTTAAGAAGATAAAAAAAGTAAACGTGTAAAAGCTTCGCTCCGAGAGACAATTCCTTTGTATGTAGGCCTGTGCAAAAATACGTATTTACGAAGATTTCAGTGTTCGTAGCTTTACTCCATTCGTACTCAATTTTGTTAAGAATTAATGTGCGATTGGAGAAGGCTATAAAAAAACTAATCTATGGTATAACCTTTGATGTATCGATTTTCGCAAATCCTGTTTATCAGGGGGAACGGAAAATTAAAAATGCTCTCTTTCGTCCACGTTGTTTTGTATTGAAAGGCTGCTTTTGGTTGAAAAAATCAATTATGGGAGATTCGGAATGGTTAAATGGAAGCTCAAGCTTTAAGTTAATATAATTGTTATGCGTCAAATTTATACTACTACACGTCGTATTAAATCACCAATCAATTTGAGACAAACCCGATTAGTTATCGAGCAAATAATTCTACTGAATGGAGTCGCCAAAATTTTTAATATCGTTATTATTTGAGAAAATAATTTAAATTTGAAAGAAGAATTGGCGAAGATTCCTTAGGGAAATTTACGCACGCCTATATATATGACATGGCTAACTTGCTCTGAAACTTTCAGAGCTTATTATAAGATATGACAAGTGGTTGGGTGGAATCTATTTGTTCTGTTGTAATATATGCATGTAGATTGTCGATGTTTGATTGTTTTGAATAGCGAAGCTATTTCTCCATTGTACAGTCATTTGCGAGTGTTAATTTTTCTTTATTTTTATTATTATTACATATTTTCGCCACTGTTATATAATTAAGCTTTTTGATTCATTATAAGCGATGTTATGTGTCTACATAAATTACTACATTGTGTTTCGATATTCATTCAAACTGTATTTGTATATACATTGTAAATAAGATTCATCCCTGCAATTTAATTACGGTCTCTCTAAATGTGTTTCAAAGGAATCTATAATAAAAAAAAATTAATAAACAAACACCGGCTATGAAAAATATGTTTCAGTGCAAATTGTCTTTTCAGTCTGTTTTATAGACCGGTGCTCTCAGAGCCAACAAGACGCCGATCTGTTTCTGATGACACTGTATTACATCCTGTCGTGTCCCGTCTTGTCTTTGTGTGTTGTCAGTGGTGCCGAGGGTGATTTCCTTCACCCTATGGACTGGCACGGCGTCATATGAGTGAAACAACGTTAAGTACGGCACCAAACCCCAATCAAACTGAACCTCAATCAAACTGACGAACAATAATTTGGCAGGCCCCGTATCCTGGTGATATGACAATTGGGAGCGGCTTCCTCCGCCCGTTTGGCTTGCCTCATTTTCACATCTATACACCCTATCTCACTCCGTATAAGGAATCGGGTAGAACTGGAATAAGAAAGAATTAAGATACCATTCGGCCCGCAATATACGAGTCATTTGATTTAAAAGGTCCCGGGAGTAATATGTATTCCTACCCTTATAGGAATATGGGTTTATTCAAAGTTGCAGTCTGTGTTAATAAAGCTTTATGGCACTTGAGTGTTACAAAATGTAGGAGTGAATCTCGTGTTGGTCCCATCGGAGCGACCTGATCTCTCGGCGACATAATGCCAACGCTGAGCATATTATAGTAAACGACAAAATAACTGCTGGGATGTAAGCATAAATACAAACTTTTACTTGCATGAACAGTCAGAGTCGTTCTGAAGTTATTTGTACCTCAGTCCGTAAGACTGCTGGTCTTGCTAACCGGAGATATAGAAATATATGCCCCGCATCTAGACGACTTATACAGCAATAAGGTGTGTACATTTTCATCGCAGGGAGTATTCGCGTTTCTCCCTCTTCCATATAATATAAATCGGCGGTTAATATTCTTATCGCGTTTTAAGTTGGAACAGCATGCGTGCTATTGCATATCATCACCGTGTTAATTACGCAGCATCTGTTTGTGCCTAAAACAAATGATCAGAAACCAATTCCTTATAAACTTCTCTATCACTATTATATAGCTAAGCAGTAATTTAAATTCTAAAGTTATTGGCTATTTGAATTTCTATAATACTCAAATACTTGCGGAACAGATGCATACAAATGTCTTGCAGGTACAAATTGCGCTATCGCGTGTTTTCTTCGGTTTGTGTGTGCGTCTGTCATAGTTTACATGCAAAGAACAAATGTATGTTCTTTTCTATGAGTTAACCACTGCATTGCATTGACATAAATTTGAAAGGCATCTCTCTTTTATTAAAAAAAAAAACATTATTTATTGATCTATTTTTCATTTTAATGATTATTTAACGACCAAGTCCTGGGGACTGTTTATATATATACCGTATTTAATATTAAACCTTTTGTGTTGAACAGTTAATTACTCTGAATATACGATGTAACGGTTTATCTTGAGTTCATTTTACATGTATTTTATAAACTAGCTTTCCTCCTTTTAGGAAAAGGGTGTTTAAATAACGTAATGTAATGTGATGTTGATAAGAACACAGGCCGTATGGGTTTATAATTAATTATGATTGTTTAGAAAAGCGAATCGGAGATGAAATAAAAGTGGCCGATTCAACACGTGGAATATTAAGTATTCATTATCCGTTCCTGATTTCCTGATATCACGTTAATGGCTAAATGGTCTTTAATTAAACACAAATTGGTTCTCATTCGAAAATTAGTCGTTGGTTTCCTCATAAAAAACGAATCGGAGAATAAAACGGACACCTGCATGTATGAAACACTGTACGGACAATTGTCAGCTCAAATAAAACACTAATAAGCAAACAATGGTTGCCACTAAACACCCAAAAACCACACGGCCCGTATCTATGGGGCTATTGGCTCTATATGCGGCCTGATCAGTGTCCATATTAAAAGATGCCGGTTTGTAAATTGGTTCTTCATTTTAGGACCACATTGCTACTAACATATATCTCCAGTACGTTTATAGGCCTAATTTTGAGAAAATCGATCCGTATAATTACACTTAGTCGTATACAGACTGCAATATATTTTAATCGTTCTTTCTTACGATGGAAGTAATATGTGCACGAAGACTACAATGATGGGAGAGGAACTAATGACGGCAACTCAGTCACAAGTAATGAAAACGATATACAAACTTAATTTATGAAAACCTTTAATGTTAACAGACAGACCGTAATACCAAGATCGTACTTTCGCTCAAAACGAGGCATGCTTCCGTGTGTTTATCAACCTTGATTCTTATCTACCATTTGTTTCAAACAATACCGGGATGGCATATGTACATGTACACATTTATGGCCCTGAATGAAAAACAAATGCAATGGGTCGATTAGACATTGTCGTATATTCACCGTGAATTTGGACGTTGATAGAGTTATTCTAATAGAGTAATAAAACTGACATTTGATAGATTTCCATAGCATTAGTCGCGTGTCAGACGATTTCCAACCTTCATTCCCTATCTTGGGGTTTGGAGTGTTGACCTTCCTCTGGTTCAGACAGCGCGCGATCTTCGCTGTTATCGCGAGTGCTCGTCCGCGTTTATCTATCAATGTCAGCACACGAGCACCACGAACAAGCTAGTCGCGGATTAACATGAGACGCTTCAATAATTTCCCAATAAAGAGATAATTTATTGACAGTTAAAACCCTAAGCCGATACACGGGTTTGAAGCCATCACGGGTAATGTACGGTGTCACTTACACAGACGTCCAGGTCAGGAGAAACGGAGCCCAAATTGCGTTCGCGGACTGTACCAGCACGCTTCGCGAAACTCCGCGTAGTGTTCCTTTGCAGGTGTGCACCTGTATAGTTTGAGGAATAGTAACCGCAGAATATCAATCAAACACGGTCACGTATAATACCCACCACACCAAGTTCTACAAACCTTGAGGTTCTTCCACTTTGTAAATATAATGTAATCTTAACTCTGCCCACAAAATATACATAGGCTTACGTGTTTCACAATGAAATAGCAAATGATAAACCGTGACGAAGACAATACCTGACAGGCAGACTCAGACATGTGTTACGTCCAGTGTAGAGCTGTTCTCAGATTGTTCACTCAAATTTAATTGTGTTTCTTCAAGAAGGTTTTATGCGCGGGGATTTAATTAGTATATCTTATAGTTGTTAGGTTTAATTCTGATGAGGGAAATGGACATTTGAAGCGAAATTTTGATTCTTTTCAATACAAAATATATATACATAAATTGCCTTTCTCTACATGGTAAAAAGATACTACCATGATTTCTCAAACCTTGTGTAAAAACAGTTAATGCGATAATTGGTTTGCGATATTCATCAATATAACATTTGGATATACTACTACCTATATATGTGTATCTTAATTTTTGTCTCTTCATTTATTCAATATATATATATATATATATATAAATTAGCTACAATATCACGGTGCAAATTAACAGAAGCTCAGCGAGATATACTACACGGTTCATGGTGACGGTGTCTTCCACACCTCATAGAAGCGGGGTAAACACAGAGGCAATCTTTTGTGTGGTCGTTGAGTTGGGTCTTTGGCTGGTCCCGCTCTGTCATTTCTTGTATCCGGCGACGTCTCGGCTGATTTCCCCTGTCAGAGTGACACGCCGTTATATCAGTGAAGCAACCTTCAACACAACAATAAACCCCTCAGATGACGTGAAGGTCTATCTCTAATCCACTATTAGCCATTTAATCTGCTGTTAGCGACTAATAATCTTTCCAGCAACTGCCGGGATCTAGTAAAACAAATAAGCTCACTTCATACAATCTAGCTTTCGAAACGATTACTTCTGAATCCGATGAGTGTTGAATGAAACTCAGTAAAACAAATTTGATAACTACTTACCACCTTTAGTCTTGTTTCCAAATAGATAACTGCCTAAGCCCTGCAGTAAATTGGCATATTGACTTTTTTGTCGTGCAATTTAAGCCTAAAAATGCTTGCCAGAATACAGCAAATAATATTTCAATACAATAAAATCATTGCACACTAGTTCAGACAGATGTCCATTAAAAAATACTCATAAATTCTATGTTGTATTGTTCCTTCTACGACAACAAAATGTTGTCCTTAGGCGCAGTGCTTTCTGTATTCATATTTACCTGAAGGCCTTTTGTGAATATATATTACCAATACGTCGTCATTTATACAGTATTTTGGTTAAAAATCTGGTGTTTGGTTTAACAGGACATATACTTTTATTTCTAAGCAGAGATTTCTTCAGCGTCTATTAGGACTCCTACAAAATTACAAAAAAATCCACAGAACTAAACAATCACAAATATTTAACAATGCAGCTCTCGGAAACATGATCTGTAATCCTCAATTTCGTTTTGCTGTCCTATTTGGCTCTTTATCAGTCACAATGGACCACTTGTTTTTGATGGAGTCTCTGACCAGTGGTCAGTTGAAAGCGTCAAGTCGACCAGAGAAGAGGATTCCCAGGACAATGCTTGGTTTGACCATGGCCAAAAAATCGGCCGTTGAGTATTTAATTAACGTCAAACTCTATGAAAAGAACCGAATGTTAAAAAGAATAAGTGCTGCTTAGCTATGCGATATCGAGTGCTCCTTCAATCGAATAATGCTGATAAGGACACCAAAATCCGAGATAAGTGAGGCGACTAGAGGGATAAAGCAGAAAACAAACCAGTTCCCTTTTTCAACTGCGCACACAATACAAGTTGTGCCCCTCAAAGCTAATCGCAAACAATAGAACACGTCAATTTTCTTGGAGTTTGCTTGGTGCAGTTTTGGAACACACTTAAGTATTTCTTAACTTTGGCCCTTTTAACTTTATGAAGGCTGTAACGACCCTTATAAATAAATACTGTCAGTTCGTTATTTTCCAGGACAAAATAGTCAGCTATATCATTCATTGTGCTTTGGAAACGAAAATACAATCTTAAAATCTCTCCCTTCTGGCGTCTTTACTATTATGGAGAATAATTTCTTTCTCTTCGTTTAAAATATATATATCATTACCAAATTATCACAGCTACCCAATCAACCAAACATATTTAAATTTCTCTACAAAAAGAAAGTAACTTATTTAGTAACCCTATGTCAGTGCTTCTCGCAGAGACAGACTCGCCGCCTTTATTTGGATAGAAATTCGTGAACGTCCGGCCGTATAAGCCTCATTCTAAAATATAATCAATTCTACTTCCTACGTCGAGACATTGACTCTAAAATACACCCGGTCCGTCTTGTTTTGCACTTCTTTTATTTGCTGGGCTGTGGCTGATAGGTCGCCACAAATATTGGAGGAAATTAATGCGTGATGGTCTGGCACTGCGTACGAGAGTTGTCTTAGGCTCGTCCACTATAGAAACTTTCGCGAGAATACGATTGTCTTAGTCTCGTCCACTATAGAAACTCTCGCGAGAATACGATTGCGTTCATGGCTGCATTAATGAAATCGTATCTATGGTCACGGCCGTTTAATTGGCGGTCTGATAAACAGCTTTGTCTGTAATCAATCAAAGTCTGTGTGAAGACTAAGACTGGAAACAATTGAAAGAAGATTTTTAAATGGATGTAATAAATGAAATCTTTCTGCTTATCCTAAAAAAACGGACATCCTTTTATCAAAGGATATAAAGAAAAGGGTTTCTGTATATCCAATGATTTATGAGAGTCATATATACACTGTTTCTGTTTGTTTTCATGAGCACTGCAAATCTCGAATCAGTGTCATATACTGGGCCTATGATTCCGCTTATTCATTCCTATTTATTTTGTTGTCCTGTCATAGGCTATATTTAGATGAATTGCTGTGTTTTCGGTACCCAACGTAAATTTCTCCGTCGACCATTGCTCCGATGGTCAATCTCCTAATGATCATCAAACGGCACTTACTTACACCACTACAATATTCTCTGTTACAGGTAACTGAATTGATTTAGTTCCTCCCCTCTGTGTACATTGTTCTAGTAACTCCATCGTTATATGGCTAGCTGCGAAACCGTAACTATAGGCCCCATCAGCATGCTGATCAACTAGACAACAGGTATATAAATATATAAACATATTATTGCGATCTCAATTGACGTGCACTTTTATAAAAGCATTTACAGCATATCATTCGAAGTCGATTAGGTAATGATATTGTGGACCATATTGCTGTCATATTGTGCCAACTCGCAGAAGAATTGATAACCATACAACAAAAACAAAAAACTAGGATTAGAGAATCATTTGATACACTTGATAAATACACTTGTAACTGTGTTGAAACGTCGTGAGAAATATTAAAGAAGTTTGACATCCATAAAAATGTGTTATCACTTGTTTTGAATGATTAGAGAAGTCTACTTTTTTTCTTCACAGATACGTGCCGATATTATGTCATCTAACCACCTTGATTTAGGTCCAGCCATATATTGCTGCAAAATTCAAATTACAGATGGGCCACTGACATGACCGTAGCTGCTGTAACCTTAACATTCTGGGTGAGACTTACAACTGCGATTCGGCAGCTAAATATGATCTGTGTGGGGCGTAAGGGCGCTTTACAGACCACACCTCCTGAATACCGACTCCAGTGTCCCTATTCTGAAAGCTAATTGGACAATCTTCTGTCCGAGCATGCGATTGGCAGGGCGAAAATTACTGAAAACGTTTCCACGCACGTTTTTTGGGGAGGCCGTACCCAGGGTGAATCCCTAGACCGACCGCTGCTCGCACGCAGCGAAAATTCCCCATGCACTAAACGTGCTACGGCTTGTCTGCGTGCTCCCAAATCCGTACTGAGGCGGTACTCAACACGTACGGATCCCCAAGTTTTGTCCGCGTTTTTGCAAGTAGACAGCACGCACTTGCATGTACGGCCGGTTGGGACCACGGCTTATAAGGGACTCTGCCGCGGTAGACGCAGCAGAGACGCAGAGACGCAGAATTACTTATGTCACATTCGAAGCTACGACTGATTAATTCCCGTCGATGGTAAAGTGATCCACTGGAAATGATCAGATCTAGTCCTCATTCAACGTAACTGCGAGTCTGCGACTTATAAGATAGGCTTCAGACCTACATTTCAACAGATTTGTAAACAGTGAAACTACGATCCAGTTCCTTGCATAATTATTCGCCAGAAATAAGGATAAATCGCTTGATGTCAATTATAATATTCTAGGAAAAACGCATTGGAGCATATGCCAAATAGATCAATTATATGACCTGTTAGGTTAAACACCCCGTACACCTAAAAAAGCTGACGTACATACTTGATATCGGCTCTTTACCAAGTGTTCCCAAATCGATGGATGTGACATTAACACGAACATATATTTGTTAAACCGTATCAGCCGTCTGGCTTTGCCTTTCCCACAAATGGCTATTAATTGCAAATAATCTTAAATTCTCTATAACTGTTGGAACTCCCGAATAAAAAAAATCAGGTTTCAAGAAAATATATTTTACCAAAAAACCCAAAAAAACAAAACTGTCTAAAACACGCACATCACATAGCCATCTTTCCCAGAAAGGCCTATATGTATGTATTTTTTTGACCCCGTGACTTCAATTCCTGTAATATTTTGGCAACTCAAGCAATCGGTTAACTGTGCAGGCGTATAAGATTTATGGTTAAAAATATGGGATTATCTCTAACGTAAGATATAATATAACCCACGTTGGTGTAACTATCAAATACGGTACGTAGCACTAAATGCGTATCGCCTGTGTAGGACTTAACAGATATCTCCTACGTGTATGTCTTTATAATATCCTTTATGTGTTAGGATACTATCGCCGTCGAAGTATGCGTATTACCTGCGTATACGTCTTCTCTAGCCAAGAGTTACTAGAGTTACTTGAGTTATATGCCTTATCTTTTTCTAGCTACGTAAGTGTAACTATATCATCCAAATAAATGTTGCTATCATCTTTGTAGTACTTAATGTGTATCTACTATAGGCCTACGTACATGTATCAATTACCAGCATTCTTCAGAGCGTGCTTCGTCAGATACATTAGCATCATCGTAGGGGATAAGTTCAACGTATGGGATACCTGTTAAATCCTTCCTATGAGACACCTGTTAAGTCTTAGGTGTGAGCTACCTGTTAAGTCTTACGTATAAGATACCTGTTAAGTCTAACGTATGAGCTACTTGTTAAGTCTTACGTATGAGCTACCTGTAAAGTCTTACGTATAAGATACCTGTTAAGTCCTACGTATGAGCTACTTGTTAAGTCTTACGTATGAGCTACCTGTAAAGTCTTACGTATGAGCTACCTGTAAAGTCTTACGTATGAGCTACCTGTAAAGTCTTAGGTATAAGATACATGTTATGTCTTACGTATGAGCTACTTGTTAAGTCTTACGTATGAGATACCTGTTGAGTCCAACATATGCGATACCCCGGTACGAACAATGTGCTAATGTAATAGCTTAAACGGCTTAATGTCTACGTAGACGATCATACAAAATTCGATTACTTGGGAAGTATGACTTAAGTCCTACGTAGATAACAATATCCTGTATATAAGTCCCACGTAGATAACAATATCATGTGTATAAGTCCTACGTAGATAACAATATCCTGTATATAAGTCCTACGTAGGAGATGCAAGTAAAGTCACTGGCATACGCATTGCGTGCTACGTGCGTGATATTGATACCTTCGAATGATACGGCAAATGTCCTATGTATGGCACACGAATTAAGTAATACGTAGTTGGTAGATGTTAAGACCTACTTAGATGATAAGGCAAAAGTCCTACGGAGGAAATGAGCTTCATGTCTTGACCCAACTTGTCTGGAGGAGTTGGTACCCAACTACGGTGGACCTATATGTACTGTGTGTCTGTGTCAATTGAACAGAATAATCGCCAGATCCAAAGAGTTGAAGAAACTGGCTATAGTAGACACTAGTAATCAAACACATGTTTTTCAAAATGACCAGGTATTTTAAATGAAATACACTTAAAAGGGGTGAAATTAAAACTCTCTGAAACACAAAAAAGAAAGAAGGAAAGCATATAATATCACAAATAATTAATTTATTAGCAATTATCACACTTAGTCATAGGTTCAAAGTGTAAAGACGATTACAAAACTCCCCCATGATTTCACGCAGTAAGGTTACAATCACCACTAACTGAAGCCTCCAGGTTTTACGTGTGTGAGAATAAAGAGACTGAATTGTCTCCCCTGGAACATATCAATAGACGCATTCGACATTCTAAACGTTATTCGCGGACCTACCTGCAGAGATTACAACTCCAATTTAACACCGAGCCATCTTGCTTGGCTTCCGATATTTAGGAAATCAGTTTTCAGCGCGCAGTGATACATTGATAACAGCGTGTATGGATTTCACAATATTTTGTACACAACAACACGTGTTTGCGCTGTTTGAGGTAAAAAAAAAAGTCAATATTTTAAATTTGGTTTTGGTTCTGTTAAACACGGTGGGCCTATATTTTATTTTTCCTTATAATATAAAATAATTTTATAATATAAATATTTTAAAATCATCCAATTTATGGCAAATTATATGCCTATACACCAAGCCGAGGATCGAGTATTTAATTAAACAAAATAAAAAGATGATATAGCCGTTCAAACAGTTAACGGTCTTATGCTGGCGCACCATTGTATACATGAAATAACCTGAACAACACCGTTAATCCAAATTAAACAAAATAAAACCAATTTTCATTGTTTGGAAGCAGGTTTGGTTGTGACCTGTTCAATTAATACCCAGTTGTCTAACGCTACCATTCCAAAATGCAATTATTATATGAAGTTTTAAAACATCAACTTTTACCCGACGAATGGTGCTGAATTTATCGATCCAGTGTGCAAATGTTCACTACTCGCTCAATTCAATCTCTACATTTCTGACAAATGGGCAAGATGATATAGGCCTAAGGTTATCTTCTGGAATAGAGAGTGTGTAATACATTGATGTTTTCCTCAACTTGTACGTATAGGTCTACAGGGTCGTCACAAATTTGGTTATTGTTAAGTCCCATTTCCGAGCGTAGAATAAATGATCCTCTTAGGATTGTTCCAACATGATGTGACGGTGTATCAGCCATCTTGGTGGTGCTGTTTATGTATATCTGAGGGATTGTTGTGATTTCCACTAATGACTCTAGTAGCTGCTGTTGCTCGAACCATGGATTTATAGCAGAATGAGTAACAACCTGCTGGTCGGTACAGGGGACTGTACTAGACTGTCCCGCTGTTCTATTGAAAGCTGAATAGATTTGACTATCTGGCTTTTCCTTTGATGTTCACTGATCACTTCCGACAGAAAATATTCTCGAGATATATATTCTCAGTTTTGTCAGCGGAAGGACAACACCCTATATGCACAAAACAAATGCACCAAAGGGCATCGATTTGTTTTATGCGCATTTACACAATTCGTTCTCTGTACCTTTGACACTATCGGGACGTAAATTACTCACATAAAAATAACTAATAGTTTTGTAATTATATCGGTTTCAAAATATTATTTTGTTAAAGAAATTTGATCGTTTTTGTCAGTTTACACATATTTCCCCAAGGATTTCCCAAAAATTCCATTTTGTTTCATATTTGAATGATCTATCATATTGTTTAAGCTCATTGCGCGACGTTTACACGGATTAGTAAAATAACCATGGGTAATTCAGCTAAAATCTTAAAATTGAGCATTTTAAAGTTGCAATTTAAATAACTTCCGCATTTCTGCGAGTGTCTATTCCAACACCGTGAAGTAGGTTGAACTGTGTTCTTATTAGAATTATGTCTCTCTTCCGCGACGGTTAAACCAGTCCAGAGATATATAAGTTATAAAAAGCAGTGACCTTGTGTTTCTTTGATTGCTACTTATGTTTGTTAATATATTAAGTTTACACTATTTAACCTCCTGGAGCTAATCGAAACACCTTTTGAACAAGTCTAATTAGTATGAAAAGGATTATCGCACCACACATCGTTTCGCTTGTCAACACTGACCGTCATGTTGCTTAGAGTTTAACATCTAATCAAGCAGACACATCGGAAGTTCAATCGGCTTTACCACAAAGCTAACAAACATCCCGTGAAACCATATGTGCGCATGCGTGAATTAAACTCTTGAGGGCAAATCGTGTTCAATCACGGTATCAAGTCAAGCTGTGAGCTGTCTGGCGGATTTGGTCAATGTACACTTTGAAGTGGCAGAGTTGTTACTCCTTCTGCTATACCTCCATGCTCAAACTATTTGCGTATTAGTACATTTTCAGGTAGAAAACGGCTTTGCGGTGTTTAAAGAAAAAGTCTAGTCGAATGCTCCCCATATTGGATATAAATTAATGAACGAGAAATCCATTCGACTGACATTTTCGAGAAGTACTTTTTTTATTTCTGCAGCTTTGTGCTCAAAGAAATCGCCCAGTCGAATGGCCCTTGTCACTATTTACCATTACGCAATGCTTCCCATATTAACGCTGGGTTAAATTATTCATCTTTGAAGAATTTTAAAAAAAGTCTCCCTCTAAAAGAGAATATTACACTGACCTAAAACCTCCACTCAATTATTTCACATCAATACCAAATACTCCACCTGTATATCAGTTGGATATATGACCATGTATAAAAGATACAAAAACCAACTTTGAGATCGAACCCGGGTCCTTCAACATGCTAAGCGAACGCTCTACCACTGAGCTACATCCCCATGAGTGTCAACTTATGTTTTGATAAGTAGGTAGGTTGGGATTTTTAATTAAACTACTATATATATCAGAGATATCTATCAAATCTGATAGAGCTATTCGATATCAGAAATATATATATTTTCACAGCACATAATTTTGGCACAGGTATGTTGATAATTTTTAAATCTGATGTTTTTTTGTTCCATTAGTTTTCAGCCCAGCGGTTCATAGAAGTCCAGATTAACTGAACTTAAACGGTCATACTTTCTGGCCCCTGGATGAAAATTAGCAAATATTTATTTTATTAATTTAACTAAAAGGTTTGATTTGTAAGCCTTTGATGTGAAATAGTGTACGTAAAATTACAATCGTATATATTTATATTTATATTTCCATAAAGTGGCTTCGGAAGCACCAAATGATATATTTAAGACAAAGAAGCAGTATTTTAAACAAAGTTCTTATTGAAAATAAAAATGTGGCTTTCGTAGAATGCATTAACTGTAAAAGTTAGGAGAGACGTTGATCTATGTCAATCAAATCCGTCTTTTTCGAACTGAAATATTGTTTAAATCAATAAATTTATAATTTGAAAAACAGAAGATTCTTTGAATTTTTTTTTATTACAACAAAGATATAGGATATGTTTAACGCTATACATGCTTGTTCTGTAATATAACATACTTCAAACAAACATTTTATACTAATGTACTATAATTATATCAAGAAAAATATTGAAGGCTTAGCGACTGATTGGATGCGAGATGTCGCACTTTTGTAGAATATGCATCTTTATACATAGATGGCCACTGCTTTTGCGTTACATTAATACAATTCTGGTAATGTTATATGCAGCCTCAGTTGATCAGTGGGTTCAGTGGGTTCAGTGGGCCCCACTCTCAGCAAATGACTCCTCTCTCTTTCCCCAGTATATGCGGGCATTTTTTTCTTTCTCTACTTTTGTTAAAATAGCAATATGTGACAATTTAGCTTGACCTTTGAAATGGCTATGTGCCTATATCTTTAAAACAGTAAACAATCGTACTAGACCCTCTAATTGTAGATCTCTAATATGTTGCAAACAGTCGCACAATTAATTTGAACAAACACAAGAAATATATCTTTATAAGTTAATATTTAACCTTTTACGCAGGGGTGTTGATTTAACAATGTACGCACATGTGTAGTACATCTGGGGAAAGGCTGCATTCGGTATTTTGCTTTAGTAATTGCATGTAATTTTAAGACGCCTGGCGTCGCACAGTAATGGCGTCAGCTGGAATGGTGCAGCCAGAGATCAAGACTTCTTTCGATCTCCTGGCAAAGTTGACAGCCAAACCGCGGAGTCCTGATCCGTCAGAGATGTCATCTATCCTACACCCTGCTCTTTGGACTTTTCTAACGTCGATGGCAACAATTGTATTTCTGCCTCCATAATGAAGAGCTACTTGGTAATCCTTCGTTGTGGAGATGTATTGGGATTGGTAGCCTGGTCTACATCCGCACCCCACGTGAGACTGAATCGACTTCTGGGCACTGGGGTTTTTAGCCGTAATTCCGCGAGCAGGGTTTTCGTCGGGTCGCAGAGTTCTGAAAAGAACTGATCCCAATGGAGTCTTTTCCGGTGGCGGTTTTTTCTTTGTAGGTTTTTTTGGTTTTTTCGGAGGCCGTTTGTTCTTTTTAGGTTTCTTAATTGGTTTCTTTCCGGGTTTTGAGCCGCCTTTAGGTTTTGGTTTTGTCTTTCCTCTCTTTATTCTGGAGTTAATTTCGGATGGTCTCTTTAATATATCTAGAACACTCCTCTTGTTTTTCCTCTTGTTCTTCCTTCTTTTCTTCTTGGTAGGCTTCTTTCTGGGCTTCTTTCCGGGCTTCTTTCTGGGCTTCTTTGTAGGCTTCTTTCTGGGCTTCTTTCCGGGCTTCTTTCTGGGCTTCTTTGTCGGCTTCTTTCTTGGCTTCTTTCCGGGCTTCTTTCTGGGCTTCTTTGTAGGCCTCTTTCTGGGCTTCTTTCCGGGCTTCTTTCTGGGCTTCTTTGTCGGCTTCCTTCTGGGCTTCTTTGTAGGCTTCTTTCTTGGCTTCTTTCCGGGCTTCTTTCTGGGCTTCTTTGTCGGCTTCTTTCTTGGCTTCTTTGTAGGCTTCTTTCTGGGCTTCTTTGTCGGCTTCTTTCTGGGCTTCTTTGTAGGTCTCTTTCGGGGTTTTTTCAACGGCTTCTTTTTAGGCTTCTTTTTAGGCTTCTTTGGTTTCCTTTTCGGCTTTTTCTTTGGTTTCCTTCTCGGTTTTGTCTTGTTAGGCCTCTTTTTCGATGGCTTTTTCTTGAATGCCGTCAGTTGGAAAGGAGATTGACACATACCCTGACATCGATGTGTACATTGTATAGCAGTGGATTTACAGGCGATAGTCTTGCTTTCAACCACAGAAGGTTGTGTAAGAACGTAGAGGGATACGGAGAGAAGTGCCAAAACCAGCTTCATGTCGAACACTTATCTGTCAGAGACCAATATCAATAAGTCTGTAAAGCAAAAAACAAAGCAAAGATATGAAAGCGGTTAGAAAAAATGTTAACAAACGCCGATTTTGTATCAAGGCAAACAATCAGCAGATTGCCTAATAAGATTATATTGGACACCATGCACATCTTCTATAAACCGGGGGTTTAACCTCGAATTCGCCTTTCCAACCTATTGATTGGCTGTCTAAAATTTCTAAGCACCAATCAAGTGACGTGTCTTTGAAACTCACGGAGAGTCGCTATTGTTAAAAGTTGACAAACAGTCGTGAAAAAATTGGTCGTTCTTAAGACAACTTTGATATATTTTTTTTTATTTGTCAAAAACTAAAATGTTTGACGAAATGTATAAATGTATAGCACCAATCAAGTGACGGGTCTTTGAAGCACACAGAGAGTCGCTATTGTCAAGTATCAATTGAAACAGACACTGGCAAACGCTCGCTGAGCAGATGACATTTATTTTGTTTTGAGATTGGGAGGCCGTCAAAGGTTGTAATCGATAATAATTCGGAATAAAATGTTAGTGAATATAAGATCCCAGTGTTAGTTGCACAGTGCTAGTTTCTAGAAATCCTTCCATTCAATCGTTAATCCAAAGAGAGCTTTCAATTGTCCTTGCGGCAGTTGAAGATAATGTTGTATATGTACGTTTTAAAAATTATTTGTTATTTTTTTTACAAGGGAATAGTTGATTGTATTAATTATGCGAAAAATGTCAACACACGAAACAAAGCACGCAATTAAGTAATAAAATGGTTGTATTCTTATAATGAACAGTTTCGATATCGTTCAGATAGCACGACACTTTCCTTTCATTCCGTTAGCACATAAAGTAAACAAAGAAATATCTGCACAAATATAACCACAGTTTGACTTGATTGGCCGTATGGAATGTCTTATAGCTTTAATAAACCAATTTTATGCATTTAATAAAATCTTGCGTTATTGTTAAAAGTTGACAAACAGTCGTGAAAAAATTCGTCGTTCTAGACAACTTTGTTATTTTTTTTTGTATTTGTCAAAAACTAAAATGTTTGACCAAATGTATAAAGAAATAGCAAATAAATGAACATATCAATTAAATTAATAAACAAAACAATAAATAAATATTAAAATTATGATCTAAATTAGTAAATAAAAAACAAATAAATATTTAAATTGATATAATGAGAATCCAGAAAATAAATAAACAAATAAATTTAATTACACCAATTTTTCGCTACAAATGAGGATGAATAGAATGAAGCTTACCTGTTCAGGTGAGTAGAATTGCCATCATGAACATCACTGGGGGGTTTGTCTTTTTGGTCCCATCGATCAGTCTTTTATAGGACAATACAAGGAAATAAAATGGACAATCATATCATTAGGGCTATGGCTCATTTCTGCTAAACGGATTTTGTCTTACACAAGTGAACTTATGTACTAGCAAGTTTCTATAGGAAATAGAATCGATTCTATTTTGGAATGTGTAATCTTCAGTGAAATAGACCAGGTCTTCTTTCACGTGACAGAAAGGTGTTTGCTTTGTTGTGATATGTTTTAAACCAATCAGAACATTGGCATAGCTATTTGACAATAGGTAATACAACACGCTCTACGTACTTTTTGGTATAAATGTTGTTGCTGTTAAACAATGGTGTTTACAACATAAGCGTGACTATACATGGACGAAATTAAATACCAAGGTGTATTGCGTTTAATTGCTTTGTTTAAAACAAAAAAGCTGATTCATTAAAAGGCTAAATGTTGTAGCCAGCCTGGGTAAATCAGCCGCAAGCCACAAGCCGCTGAGTTCATGTAACATGTCGGATTTAATTTAGGTCGTTGTTCATAGCAGATCTGAAAACAAATACGTTTACCTGATTAAGGATAGTCTATTTTTACCCCCCCCCCCCCCCCCCCATACATGTGTATATATATACACATGTATATATATTCTGAATCGTCTTTCTCTGCAGAACAATAATAATTAAATTATTATTTTCTTAAACTTAAAGAATTTTTTATTTTTTTTTTTTTGCATAAAAGTAAACTTTTGCTGCATCTTTTTCAAATTGCTACTTCTTTTACACCATTTACGTCAACTGTTCAATTTTACATCAAAGTGTAATACATTATATGACCCAAAAAACGTTAATTCCGTTTTTTGCTGTTTGTCTTTGTTTTCTTGTAACATTGTGTTAAAGGCCAAAAATGAGTCCAAATAGTGCTGTTTCAACTTTTTATAACTATATCTCAAAAACGAAAAAAAATAAAAATAAATTGAATGCCCATTTTTTAGATGTATATGTTGGGATGAAATGTGCAAAACATCAGTTCTGTAGGTATAATAATAGCAGAGAAGTAGGCATTTCCCCATGTACGGTACACTGAAAAATGAAAGCCGATAAAAAACGGGTAAAATGTATTTCTGATATATTTTACGACATTTTTACCTCTTTCATGCTCAATTCTTTGAAGTTATTCAATCTTATTTTTTCTCAATTTGTTGATAATATTGATTTGAGTCATTCTATGTATCTTTCGCAAATAATTATTTATATATATTGTGAAATATACCAACTTTTCTATAAAATTTACAAGAGCTGACCGTGTCAAATGTTATTTGAATTCCATTCAATCTGTGAATAAGTGCTCGATATACAAAACTGTTGATGGGCGTATATGCACAGCGCATAGACTGTTAATCCTCTCCAGATAGCTACATGTATTTAATTGATTGTCAAAACACCACTGTTGTAAATAATGTAGTCACGTTTTGTCATGAAAGTTAACGGCCATGAAATTCTAATTTTCACTATCTCAACGTTTGGAATATGCAATATCACCCATTTTGAGCTAGGGCGGGGGTAGAGTATCCTTTAAGCTGTTCAATTAAGTGAAGGGCTTGACAAAAACGACTACCAAATAAAAGTTCATGACAATTGAATATAGATAAGCTGAATAAAAAGCACTTCAAATGTGATCATACTTGAAAGATGACGCCTGAAATTAAATAGTTCCAAGTAGAACATGTATACCAACTTCAAGAACTTATATTGAGAAAAAGCGAGTTAAATAATGCAATTCACATTGACGTCAAAACATATTTATTTTACCCCCCCCCCCCCCCCCAAATATGCTTGTGGATATGTATGTGAATCACCCAGGCATCTATATGTTGATCAATCCTTTTGTTTTAGAAAAAGTCATAAGAGACACCAACAAAATGTTTTCATTCAAATTAAGATACGTCTCACGGCACCATCTTAATTCTCTAGCCAATAGTTTTATTCTGATAAGTCTGTAATGCAGAACAGCTCGGAATAAAACTCTTGGCTAGAGAAGATGCACCTGCACATATGTAATGGTTGTTGCTATGGTGGACGTTGGAGGCGATGACGCACGAAATGTGGACCGTTGCACGGATTGTCTTTGATAAGAAGAATAGAACTGCTTCAACTTTTACGGGGTCGGCTGTCCCATGAATCCCAAAACATAATAAGGGTCCAAAGTTCTAAATGCTCTGAATTGATTGCTTTTTTATTTGTTTAAGGTCGTACTCAAGAGTAATTCTCTTAAATGACCACTTCAAGATTTCCTTCCGGTTTTCCACCGTAATAGGGCAAAGAACATCGCGAAGTGGACCAGCCGTCGTAATATAAGTGAAACACCGTTGGGCACGATGTTAAACCCCAATCAAACAAACAAACAAACAAACAAACAAACCACAATTTTACGAAAGAGTGAAGAAATCCCGAACTCATACAGTCTTTCTTTCCCATCATGCAAACATCATCTTGGGTGTCAAACGAGCGTTGCCATCATGACATGCATTTTTTCAATGGTATTCTCGCGTGAGTTCCTATAGTTAACGACACTAAGACAACTCTCGTACGCTATGCGGGCTATCGCACATTTATTTCCGCCAATATTTGAGGCGAAATATGCCACTAACCAGCAAATAAAATCAGTGCAAAACAAGATGGCCCTGGTGTATCTTGTTGAGTCAATTTCTCGAGGTAGGAAGTGGAATCGACTTAATTTTAGTCCGCGCTGTGTAAAAGAGGGAACTGTGCATGACTCTGGCGGACCAATGATAAAGCCTGACCCGTTACAAAATGTCATATATGCCCGCGATTTCAACACATTTCAACAAGTAGAATTATATAAAACGTTTTAATAAATCTGAAAAATATCGTGGAAACATAGTTTTAAAAGTTTAATGGGTTTCATGCTTCTTGGACACAGAACAATGACATGCTTGCTGTAGCTCTCCGTTTAAAATGAAAGCGTTATTCAGAGGACGCAAAACCATGTCAAAACCAGCGTAAAAAAATCAACTTAAAAAAAAAAAAGTTGCCTTAATTAAATGACTCTAGTTCCTGCTATCTACGTCGAACAATGGACGACAGTGACTGTTTGTAATTAAGGCTACAGTTTAGCATAAAGGTCAAGACAATACTAACAGGAGAGGCTTTTTGTTACTGCCAAAGGTATAGTATGATCTCATAAAGAAATAAACTGACATTTTTATTACTTGTGAACAATGTGTAACGTCTTTAATTCGTTAGATTTTAAACAACCGCTAGCCCTAAAACTACAGCACATAGGAGTAAAACTAGTGATATGCAGTCCAAATTAGGTTTAATCAAAACGCACTAATTCACATATTTCTCATTTGCAATGTAGATAAGTTTGATTTGCAGTTTATGTTGTTGTTGTTGGTGCTTATGTTTAAACTCTCGCTTGACATATACTACAATAACGGTTAACAAACTATTGATTATGATAAGACGAAGAAACATCCCACAACAGCAACAACAACAACAACAACAACAACCCCAAAACAGGTAATTATCCGCTAAATGAATAAACAGCTTCCTTGTATGGCAGGCGAAGTATTTCAATATTAAAAAAAATATAGTTGTATGAAAAAGCTAATATGTTTGAATAAAAACATAATATATCTTTTAAAATTCTGAATTTGCATTCAACAAATTTATATTTTAATTGTATATTTGTAATTTATGTTCTAAAATTCTGCATTTGCATTATACACATTTATATTGATTATTGTCTACATACTTATATTTGTTCATGAATTTATATATTTATTGTCCACATTTTTATATTTATTCATGAAACAGTTTAAATTTTATGCTGAAAAATTTCATTCTGGGAAATATAATAATTTAACCAAAGACATTCATAAGGCGGGATTTCATTGGATGGACTGTTACATATATCAATGGCCGGGCCATTAGGGTATCCCATATTGCACTATATATTAAAGTTGGTTTTGGAGACAAAAAAAAATTCATGCATCTAAATCCAAATCATCCCATACATTATTTATAAAAACTTTTACAACAAATATATAAAAAAAATATTGCACATGTATTTTAAATATAAAATATAAACAAAACAATATGCAATGAAAATTATAAATTATGGACAAGAAACTTATATATAAAACAAAGAAAGTAAATATAGAATGTTGAAACACTTCGCCTGCCATATCTGATAGGTAAATTTAAAAAAAAATATTTCAAAAATTAAATCGAGCCCAAAACCTATCAATTTATTAACAAATAAATTATTTTGGGCTTTTTTTTTGCTGAAATTGGAAAGTGTTCAGTCCGTATTTTTGTAGTCGCCGACCTATATAAAGTCTATGTACTGCCATTGATTCGTGATTGTTTTCTATAATGATGTAAGTCACACGTGTTTTGGAATACGGACAGAATAGTTTCCAATTTGAAAAAATAAAACTCAAATTTCCGCAAAATTTGAAAACAATCTGACACGGCTGCGTTCCATGTCTCAACACCCTCGGCCATTTCCGTACCGTAAATAATCTCTCACGTAATGCTTTTCATTTCAAGAGAGGTAACTCGTAAAGATTTACTTTAGCATATGATTGAGTTATTCACGTGTTTACTGTTTATGTCTGAAGGCTATTCTTGTGTTGATATGATGACGTCATAGGAGCCACATTATTTTTAAAATACTAACAGCGGACAAAATTTAAATTATTTGCAACAAGTAATACATAAGCAAAGGAACAATGTTTTGTTTGAAATTGATTTTACACTAGAAACAGGCTTGTTTGATGTGGGTGTTTTAATACAAATTTGCAGAGTACTTTGGTTGATTTCGACGCATGCGCGACAAAACATCCGGCGGTTAACATTACAGGTTTTCTTGTAGCATTATTGCTTCCATTCTCCTCCGAGATAACTCTACCAGTACGGAAAGGGTCGAAGGATGTTCCGACATGGACTGCCTTCATGTCTGAACATCCTCGGCCATTTCCGTACCGTGAAATCCCTTTGATGGAGAGCTCAGGACGTTGGCTGTCCAATCGTATTATCGCAAGATTTCTATAGTGAACGAGACTTAGACAGGCCAGGCCATCGCACATTAATTTCCACCAATATTTGGGGCGAAGAATGCCACAAACCAGATTGCCCTAGTGTATATCTTACAGTCAATATCTCGTCGTACTGAAATAGAATTGATTATATTTTAGAATGGTTGGCTGTCGTAACGATATGGAATATTCATGAGCTACATCGCTCTACACTGTTTGGAGACATTTAAGTTTGCTATGTTCCCCAATCTCATTACAATCAGATCTCAAAACTTTCCCCGTGTTTTGCTTGTCGCTACATTGAAATCTAGCTCGATCACTCCACTTAGGTCAAGCTTACTGAGGTTCACGACAGTATCAGCCGTCCAATAAAAACAGATATTACTGGGAAATGGTAAACACCAAATGCTGTCAAAACAAGCGACGTAGTCCGATTTATCGATTTTCTCGTAGTCTCAAATTTATTATTTGAATGGTGTTTGTTCATTGTGCATATTATGTGTATCCATTGGTCAGATATAAATACGCAATCGGGAAACTTCGGTTCGTCGGCGGAAATCTTCGGCTTTTACAAACCAGAATTGGGAAGCAGCTCTGTGA